>JAFFST010003400.1:5470-19428 GCA_022414735.1 Noturus placidus | reverse complement strand
ACAGATGTTCAATAGGGTTTAGTTCGTAGTGGAGAAGATGAGTGGAGAAGTCTCCATTTACATCTACGAACTGATAACGCTCATCGAGATAAGACCTGAGCCAGGAGAGGACTGTTCCCTTAATGCCAACAACGTTTTCTAATCTATCAAGGAGAATAGTATGATCAATAGTATCAAAACCTCAGAGGCCAGTAGAAGGTCATTTACTACTTTAACGAACGCTGTCTCTGTGCTATGATGGGGTCTAAATCCTGACTGATACATTTAATGAATATTGTTCCTATGCAAGTACGAGCATACCTGCTTTGCTAACACCTTTTTTAAGATCTTAGAGATGAAAGGGAGATTTGATATTGGTCTATAGCAGGACAGTTGAGCAGGGTCAAGGTCAGGTTTTTTAATCAGCGGTTTAATAACTGTTAATTTAAGTGATTTAGGTAAATAGCCAGTGCTAAGGGAAGAATTGATTATATTTAAAAGAGTTTCAATTATTCCAGGACAAATCTGTTTAAAGAAAGCAGTCGGTACAGGATCGAGTATGCAGGTTGATGAATTGGCTGAAGAGATTATGGAAGCTAGTTCGGTCTCTAAGGGGAGTAAAATATTCTAAACATTGATTTGATATTGCTATATTATTATCTATAGGGCTAGTTATAATACTGTCTGGTTTTAATTTATTAGCCTGAATTTCACATCTTTATATTATCAACCTTATCAGTGAAAATTTTTATGAAATCTTCACTACTATGTAATGATTGAAGTAGACTCTTTTTCCATGCTGTTTGGAATATTACCAATTTGGCTTGGCGCCATTTACGTTCTAATTGTCTAGTGGCTTGTTTTAAGGTACGCGTTTGATCATTATACCACGGTGCTAGTTTTTTTCTCTCTAATTAATTTTCTTTTGAGTGGAGCCACTCTATCTAATGTGTAGCGGAGAGTTGGCTCTAAGCTTATAGTCGTATTATCGAGGTCTATCGGACCGGACGGTAATCCAAATCTAATTGACGTTTCTGAGAGACTATTTGTGAAGCTCGTTGCAGTTGGTGGTGTGAAGGTACGTTTTACACGGTAGTGAGGTGGAAATATTGTGATCAATATGAATTATAGAGGAGATAAGATTAGAAGATAAGAGATAAGAAGAGACAACTTCAGACTGGGGAAGAATTTCAGGATTTTCTATATTTAATCTGTACGTTAATATGAGGTCAAGAGTGTGACCACCATTATGAATTGGTCCGATTACGTTCTGCTTAACCCCTTTCTGAATCTAAGATGGATACAACCGTGGTTCTCAGAGGGTCTTCCGGGCTATCAAAATGAATATTAAAATCACCGAAGGATTAAGACCTTATCTACAGAAACAACCAGGTTCGATATAAAATCTAATTCACTATGGAATTCAGAATATGGCCCTGGGGGTCTGTAGATAATAATTAGAGTAATTGGCTTATTTTTTGTTGCTACATAAGTTATTTTTGTGTAAAGAATTTAAAAAGAATTAAATTTATGGTTAGGATTATGTGAGACGCCTAGATTTTGACTATGAATGAGTGCAACACCTCCTCTACCAGTTAAACGAGGCTGCTGTATCCAGGAGGACTGGCTTCATTTAATGCTATATACTCGTTTGGCTTCATCCAAGTTTCTGTTAAACACATGAAATTACATTCCTGATCAGTAATAGTTTAATTAACAATAAGAGCCTTAGACGCAAGAGAACTAATATTTAATAATACTAACTTTAGACTAGAGGTGATGGATTTACATTCTCTATGATTTAATTTTATGTTAATTAGGTTACTAAAACGGACTTTCTGAGATTTTCTATGTTGTTGTAAAGCTCGGGGAACAGACACAGTCTCTGTAGTATGTATTATGGGTTTTGGACTGTGTATTGAATATTGTTTATGGTTAGAATTGTTATTGTTGGAAGATTTGCTTACGTTAGGCAGTCACTTGGAGTGGAGATGTTGTCCGACAGCAGTTCCGCTCCGAGGATGCTGGGGTGCAGGCCATCAGGACGGAACAACCTTTCAGCTCCCTGTCTGTAGGTGAGAAGAGGTCCAGAGACGACGATCTTCGCGGTGGATGATCTGCCTCGAACCGTCTTGATCAGGGTGGAGAAGTCCCGCTTCAGAACCCCCGACTGCCTCAGCTTGATGTCGTTCGCCCCCGCGTGCAGCACAACCGCTCCAATGCGCTCGTCCATCTTCAGGATTACCTGCAGAGACATCAAGGACACGAGCACCAGAGAAACAGTGTGTGTGCACCTTACCTTTAGCTGAAGTGACGCAGACGTTCCGTACGATGGAGTCCCCGACGATCTGGTCGTTTGGTCTGGTCTGACGGAAATGGGAGAGGCGGTTCCGCGTTGGGATCTTGAACGCCGGTGGTGAAGAGGTCCTTACCTTTCGCCACTCAGTCACCCAAGGTCCGTGGTGTGTCGGCGCCGGCGTGACGGAGACCACGGCTGGGAAAGTCCTAGGTGCACGGTCCCTGCACAGAGAAACACACGGCGTAGAGGGCTTCGGAGTGCTGATACCACGCTGCGTGCTTACCTTGAAGGTAGATGTTTCCAGCGTGGTTCTTCGCTCCAGCAGCTGGGCCTGCCTGTCCAGCAGGCCGCAAATCTGCTTCTCCAGCTCCAACAGCACCATGTGCAGCTCGAGCGAGTCCTCATCTGCACTCAGAACCGAGGAAACAATAGACATATTAATCGTAAGGTGGTAAACGTGAGAAATAAACAATGCTAGCGGTGGCTAATGCTAGTGAAACATAAACAAGGCTAGCAGTGGCTAATGCTAGCGGTGGATAATGCTAGTGAAACGTAAACAAGGCTAGCAGTGGATAATGCTAGCGAGCTATAAGCTAGTCGCGGATGTTTGCGATAGTGTAATATTACGATTGTTCTATCTAAAAGTAGTTTCAAGTTATATTTGTATAACATGAGACAGATGGTTATAAAGAAGAGAAAAAGAAAAAATAATATAAGAGTCCACTCAGGGGACACTGCTTCCTGCTGCTGACGCTGCTTCCTCAGTGTCAAGTCACACATAGAACAAGTTTAAACACAAATAGTCAGGTGGCCAATATATCATGGACAAATCATGTCCGATCAACTGAATTTACCACAGGTGGACTCCAATCAAGTTGTAGAAACATCTCAAGGATAATCAGTGGAAACAGGATGCACCTGAGCTCAATTTTGAGTGTCATGGCAAAGGCTGTGAATACTTATGTACATGTGATTTTTTTTTTTTTGGTTTTTATTTGTAATAAATTTGCAAAGATTTCAAGCAAACTTCTTTCACATTGTCATTATGGGGTATTGTTTGTAGAATTCTGAGGAAAATAATTAATTTAATCCATTTTGGAATAAGACTAACAACAACATGTGGAAAAAGTGAAGTGCTGCGAATACTTTCTGGATGCACTGTATAACTCTCATTTAAGTAATGTTTCACTAAATGTGCATACAAGCAAGAATAATATTTATATCCTCAGACCCCACTCTTTTGAACAATTAGTTCACCTTCAGTGCATTGGATTTTAAAGCCTAATGGAGAGTGGGGGACCTGTTTGTTATGCTCCACATGGTATAAGCACTAAGGTATGTGGTGTGTTGACAGTAGTATTTGCTTTTTTACATGGCTGTGTTTTTGTCTGTGTTTTCAGGGATATACTGGTCACTTGGGAACGGAAACAGATTGGGATATTCTTTAACACCATAAACTGTGTCCCTATTTTTATAATCTTGAGCTAAATGGACATACTTTGCTAAATGGACATACTTTTTTGAAACAGAACTCAAGATCAACCTTGGACATGCATCTAAAAACACTGATAACAGCAGGGAATTAAACCAATCCAAATTAACACTACTGCCACAATAGGAATAACTTCTATACTAAATGTAAAAAAAAAATGTAAAAATGATATTTCTGTAAAGCTGCTTTGAGAAAATGTACCATTGTAAAAAGCGCTATTCACATGATAAATTATTATTGTATTATGAAGCTTGCCCAATTCCCTGTCCAAGCACATGGTCAGCTAAACGGGGCCCATGACCCAGAAGGTTTGTCAGTCAATCGTTTCTGAAGTGTAGTCATTGTGGTGGGTTATTGGTGATGTTATCTGCATCAGGTTTCATTGAATTGCATTCAGACCTCCCCTTGTGCAGCTAAGAGGATAAGTGCCATCCTATTTTGTAAAGTCATGACTTTACAAATGAGATTTAAATGTTTCAAAATCAGTAGTCTTGTTGATGAATATATCCTGCTCATATGCCAGCTTGTTTCTCATTTGCATTGCCTACTATCCCAAAAAAATGGAACGAGACCCCTTAAAGATTTTGCCTTGAGCCTAAACATGCCTCTGATCCTGGGGAATATCAAGTGATTAGCCCAACAACTATAACTTGAATGGTTATAGTTTTGATTACTTGAACCCACACCTGTGGGCCTGGTCGTACAATACTTCATCATTCATACCACCCTTTGGGAAGCAATGTATATGCCTGGTTACCACACACCCAATATATATTGGTGACTGACAGTGTCCCAATTTCCATTAACATTTAACCCATTAATGTCTGCCCAGACAGTATCATTGTTTTAGTCAGTTTTTTGTCACTGCTGCTTTTAAGAAAGCTTCTATAAAGTCTACCCAAATATATGTAACGTTGGGCAATTCCGTGCCTACAGAGGTTGACCAGGTATCTAGGGATGCATTCCCTCTGCCGAACCGTACATTAAATCACTTGGGCAGGAGAATGCACTGTTTGGGTCGTTGAGGCTGCAGTTTTTGCATTCAAGGGGCTCAGAAAATATCTGGCCACACAAACAGGCATTCGGATTGTTTAACCTTTAAGGACATCAGTACACTCCTAGGGTGTCACCTCGGGATGGTAGTTAGAACCTTCTACTCACATAAACAAGTAGCAAGCCATTGATAAGATAAACCTCAACAAAGAATAAATTAAGTATAAATCTTTTTTTTTTTTTTTGGTTAGGGAGTAATTCTTGCGGATGTTAACAATAGTGATCTAGCAGAAGATATAAAACAACTGTTGCTTATTAGAGTTAGACAGTGCTGGAAAATATTGTGGCCACACAAAATATTGACACTTTGGGCCCAATTTGGACATTTTCACTTAGGGGTGTACTCACTTTTGTTGCCAGTGGTTTAGACATTAATAGCTGTGTGTTGAGTTATTTTGAGGGGACAGCAAATTTACACTGTTACACAAGCTGTACACTCACTACTTTACATTGTAGCAAAGTGTCATTTCTTCAGGGTTGTCACATTTAAAAGCTATAATCAAATATTTACAAAAATGTGAGGAGTGTACTCACTTTTGAGATACTGTAAATACCTAACGATTATAATCCTGCTGGGGATAAGTTGTGTGTTACTTATTTTCCCTGGGTAGAACTTGTTCCAATTAAATGGCCCATTTTGTGACACTGTTTATGATTTGTTGAGAACATAAAAGAAAAGAAAAGAAAAAAAGAAGTGGGTGTATTTTTTACCATTGTAGGATGGTTGTGTACACACTAAATAAAAGAAAAGAAAAAAGGAGTGGGTGTATTTTTACCATTGTAGGATGGTTGTGTACACACTAAATAAAAGATAAGAAAAAAGGAGTGGTTGTATTTTTGCCATTGTAGGATGGTTGTGTACACACTCTGCCAACACACATTTATGTGCCAACAACATTTAAAAGTGAATTTTGCATAATAGGTCCCCTGATAACATCTTAATTAATTTCTTATGGAGTTATCACTGCTGCTTATGCATCGTTACAGGAGTTTTCAGATAAAATGGTGTCGAACAAAAGCCGACTTTATCTCTCAGTTGGTTTAGCACTCAAATAACTATTGAAAATCAAATTTAATTGTTGCTGAAATACAATTGTTATGGACCAATAACATGACATTGTTCATAAACATTTGTATAATGTTTTTATAAACATGTGTAAGAGAAATCTTAAAGGATAAAGTTTAAATAAACTCATCCTCCATGCTCCCATTCAGTCTATTGTTTTTATTGCCAATTGTCCTTTCACATTTCTTTGTTTCACATGGCAAAATTTTCACAATTTGACCTTGGTGTGAGTCAACCCATATGCCAGTCAGGGCTGGTGCTTTTCAAGAGTGGAGAATCATACTGCACTGCTTGTAAGTTTGTGAACCCTAGGGAATTTTCTATATTTCTGCATAAATATGTGGAAAATTTGTTATTTTTGGTCATATTTATGCAGATATATAGACATTTGATCATTTGTGCTGTGACTTCACTTCTGAGTAAAATTAATGGTCAGACTCTGATATATGGTTGTGAAGTGCAGCTACAATATAGATCGTTTGTAGTGTTTTTTTTTTTTTGTTTTTTTTTTTAAAAAAGGCATTTAGAATTTCAGTAGGTTTGAGGACTGTAAAAGTTTTTAAAATTTAAACATAATAGGAAAGCCTGTTAGTGTTTAATAACAGTCTAAAATGGTACATGGTATGCAACTTGAGACACAATGCGGACACCATGCCACATGATACTATACTGCACATTTATGTTTGTATTCCAGCACCGGCATACGTAGTGTTAATTTTTGTGGATGTGCACAAGCTGACAGTCAAACCATAGGATACATGCGGCAGCCATTGTGTGTAAGTGTATTTAAAAGAAAAAATATACAGTGAGGGGAAAAAAGTATTTGATCCCCTGCTGATTTTGTCCGTTTGCCCACTAACAAAGTAATGATCAGTCTATAATTTTAATGGTAGGTTTATTTGAACAGTGAGAGACAGAATAACAACAAAAAATCCAGAAAAACGCAGTCAAAAATGTTATAAATTGATTTGCATTTTAATGAGGGAAATATATATTTGACCCCTCTGCAGAGCATGACTTAGTACTTTGTGACAAAACCATTGTTGGCATTCACAGAGGTCAGACGTTTCTTATAGCTGGCCACCAGGTTTGCACACATCTCAGGATGGATGTCCAACTCCTCTTTGCAGATCTTCATTAAGGTTTCGAGGCTGACATTTGGCAACTCGAACCTTTAGCTCCCTCCACAGATTTTCCATGGGATTAAGGTCTGGAGACTGGCTAGGCCACTCCAGGACCTTAATGTGCTTCTTCTTGATCCACTCCTTTGTTGCCTTGGCTGTGTGTTTTGTGTCATTGTCATGCTGGAATACCCATCCATGACCCATTTTCAATGCCCTGGCTGAGGGAAGGAGGTTCTCACCCAAGATTTGACGCTACATGGCCCCGTCCATCGTCGCTTTGATGCGGTGAAGTTGTCCTGTCCCCTTAGCAGAAAAACACCCCCAAAGCATAATGTTTCCACGTCCATGTTTGATGGTGGGGATGGTGTTCTTGGGATCATAGGCAGCATTCCTCCTCCTCCTCCAAACACGGTGAGTTGAGTTGATGCCAAAGAGCTCCATTTTGGTCTCATCTGACCACAACACTTTCAGCCAGTTGTCCTCTGAATCATTCAGATGTTCATCGGCAAACTTCAGACGGGCATGTCCAGGGGCGCTGCAGGATTTCAGTCCTTCATGGCGTTGTGTGTTACCAATTGTTTTCTTGGTGATTATGGTCCCAGCTGCCTTGAGATCATTGACAAGATCCTCCCGTGTAGTTCTGGGCTGATTCCTCACCGTTCTCATGATCATTGCAACTCCACGAGGTGAGATCTTGCATGGAGCCCCAGACCGAGGGAAATTGACAGTTCTTTTGTGTTTCTTCCATTTGCGAATAATCGCACCAACTGTTGTCACCTTCTCACCAAGTTGCTTGGCAATGGTCTTGTATCCATTCCATACTTGTGTAGGTCTACAATCTTGTCCCTGACATCCTTGGAGAGCTCTTTGGTCTTGGCCATGGTGGAGAGTTTTGAATCTGATTGATTGATTTGCTTCTGTGGACAGGTGTCTTTATCTACAGGTAACAAACTGAGATTAGGAGCATTCCTTTTAAGTGTGCTCCTACCAGTATGCTCCTAATCTCAGTTTGTTACCTGTATAAAAGACACCTGGGAGCCAGAAATCTTTCTGATTGAGAGGGGGTCAAATACTTATTTCCTTTATTAAAAATGCAAATTAATTTTTTTTTTTTTTTTTTACATGCGATTTTCTTGTTGTTATTCTGTCTTTCACTGTTCAAATAAACCTACCATTAAAATTATAGACTGATAATTTATTTGTCAATGGGCAAATGTACAAAATCAGCAGGGGATCAAATACTTCTTTCCCTCACTGTAATACAGCCATAAAATATCCCGCCATTGTGCTGTCAAGAAATCTGAGTGATTGTGTTGCGCTGACAAACATAAAAGTAACAAAATTTCTCTTGCAAAAGATAGAATTCTGATCAGTAAACTTACTTGCTGACATTTCCTCATCGAAAAATTTGTTTGTGTTTGGCTGTGGTGTTTTTCACCTAGATTCTCTAATCTCTGGCGGGGATGGAGCAGTGCTGCTCTTCATGCGATCAAAAACACTGCAATTTTCTTGACAAATATTAATCTCCTGTTTTATCTGTTGTCTCAACAGGTTTGCTGTTTTACCAGACTTTGCAACTACTAGGTTAAGGCATTTAGAACTAGTTTTACAAAGTATAGCCAGAGTCTATTTTCTATGACAGTTTACCCACTCTTTGCTTTCCATGCATCAAGAACCCAGTCAGACTTGGATGTCATTTGCCTATTTTGTCTTCTTTCTTTCACTCTCCTTTTTAAATAGTTGTAATATTTTAGACAAAAAGTACAATGATTATCAAAAATACATGAGAATATTTGGTACTCTGTAGTATTGATGTGTTCATGTTGGTGTCTTTTGTTTACCAGTTTTGAGTACCCAGCCCTACATGCTGCAGATGATAAATGTACTTGAGTATCAACATACTATACAAACTTATTCCGTTGCATAGTTTGTCTCCAGGAGCTGGGTTGCTGATCACTGTGTACCAACTACCAACATTGATGAACAGAAAGCAGAAATGTCTGACAAAAGGACACTGCTTTGTCCCTCATTCATTATTTTTTTCTTCCCAAAGATTGCGCAAACCACAGATGGAATGGATGCTGACTTATGGAAAGATGGACTGTTCAAATCGAAGGTTACACGCTACCTTTGCTTCACTAGGGTCTTCTCCAAGGAAAATGTAAGTAATGTACTTTTTTTTTTTCTTGGATTTAATTTATACAATATAATATATTTTGAATCAGGAATTGTATTCATTTAATATGAACAATTTTCTTTTATACACATTTGAGAGTATTTTTTTTGGGTTCTGTAGGGTCTCCATAGGCCAAGGTCTGCAAGATGGCTCTCAATGTGCATGGTTTATGGCAGCATATTTCAAATTTTATTTAAATTCATATATATATATATATGAATACGAGTGCCCTAACACAGTGGTTTTCAAAGTGGGGGGCACTAGGGGGGCCGTAGCAATTTGGTTTAGTGGTAAATGGTAAAAAATGGCGCACTTATATAGCGATTTTATCCAAAGCGCTTTACACTGTGTCTCATTCACCCATTCACACACCAATGGTAGCAGAGCTGCCATGCAAGGCGCTAACTTGCCATCGGGGGCAACCTGGGGTTCAGTGGCTTGCCCCAAGGACACTTCGGCATGTGGAGTCATCCGGGCCGGGAATCGAACCGCCAAACCTACGACTAGTGGAGAACCCGCTCTACCGACAGAGCCACAGCCACCCACAAGTGTGTGTGAGTGTGTGTGTATATGTAGCTGAGCTTAATGCCTGTTTTAGATAACAAAGAGTTCATCATCTTCTTAGTCCTTTGGATGTTCTACAGGGAGTCCTTGAGACAAGTGTCTGAAAATTTTGTCATGGTGTGAGCAGTCAGGAATGAACTGACAACAGTAGTTTATAAGTCCCAGGAAACTCAGCATACCTCTTTGCGTGGCAGGAGTTGTGACGTCGACAATAGTGTGCACATGGTTGCTGGTTAGGAATCGCTTTCCCTGAGAGATATGGAAGCCCAGATATTGGATATCTGACAGAGCTGTAGTTTACTTAGGGAGGTGGGTCACCTTGCACTGAGCCAGGTGGGTCAAGAGTTGTCAAGATCCCTCTGTGCAGAGCTCATGTCCTTCAGCTGATAAAAGAATGTTGTCCTCGTAGTGAACAAGGCAACAGCCCTTGAGTAAGACAAGAGAAGATAATGCCTGATGTACCACTGATGTACGCAGCAGGGGAGTCAATAAAGCACTAAGGAAGACATGTCCAGGTGTATTGTATGAACAACCACTCCCTGCATGAGTAAAGTATCCCCTGCTGTATGCCTAACTCTTTCAACTTCTTTCTAACTTCTTTCAGTTTTCTGCAGACAAAGGATTCTGCTTACAATATACAGGATGAGTGGTTTTGAGGTTTGCCACATAAAGGGTTACCTGAATGAGGCCTAAATCATTAGTATGCTTTGCCCATAACGTTTTAGGCACTGCCTCTAATGCTTCAGACAGCAGACGCTTTATACAGTCAATGTAATGCTCGTCATCACCCATATGGCAGACAGAAGGAAAAACGAAGATTAGATGGAGTGAGCAGAGTGAATCCACAGTTATGCACTGTAAGAGAACACTTCAATTTTAACATTTAATTTCTACCTAGCAGATTAAGAGGAGAAGATGGAGAATGGGGTGAGCACGCTCGGTACGCATTTTGTTTAGACATGTGTTTATAAATGTGATGTACAGTAGATCGCAAAAGTGAGTACACCCCTCACATCTTTGTAAATATTTGATTAGTTTTTCATGTGACAACACTGGAGAAATGACATTTTGCTACAATGTAAAGTAGTGAGTGTACAGCTTGTATAACAGTGTAAATTTGCTGTCCCCTCAAAATAACTCAACACACAGCCATTAATGTCTAAACCACTGGCAACAAAAGTGAGTACACCCCTAAGTGAAAATGTCCAAATTGCCATTTTCCCTCATGTGACTTGTTAGTATTACAAGGTCTCAGGTGTGAATGGGGAGCAGGTCTGTTAAATTTGGTGTCATCGCTCTCACACTCCCTTATACTGGTCACTGGAAGTTCAACATGCCACCTCACGACAAAGAACTCTGTGAGGATCTGGAAAAAAAGAATTGTTGCTCCACATAAAGACGGCCTATAAGAAGATTGACTTTGGTTCAAATTTATATTTTAGTGTACGTGCATGCTGTTAAACTGTTAGCTGTAGGCCTCTGCTAACTGGCTAACTCACATTATTGAAATACCTCAACTAATCAGCCGTGGGCCATGTGCGTGTGGAGCTTGCATATTCTCCCCGTGATGCGGGGATTTCTTGCGGGTATGCCGGTTTCCTCCCCAGTCCAAAGACATGCATGGTAGGCTGATTGTTGTGTCCGTAGTGTATGAATTGGTGTGTGTGTGTGTACGTGATTGTGCCCTGCGATGGACTGGCACCCTGTCCAGGGTGTACCCTGATGCTCCCTGGGATAGGCTCCAGGTACCACGTGAACCTGAAAAGGAGTAAGTGGTAGAAGATGGTTGTTTTTTTGTTTTGTTTTGTTTTTAACCTTGAATGCATGTGAATTGAATGAGACCTTTTTAAAACAAAATTCAGCATGTTTCAAAACCATAATAGGTGCACTTTAACTAAAAAGAATACACATGAGATGCATATCTGAACCTTTAGCACGTTTTTACTATGAGAACTTCCTGACTACATTTCCCAGCATGCACCAACACACTACAACTACAGAATCTCTAATATCCCACAAAACTACAAAATGTCTCACAAAAATCATGAGCACCATCATCATGATACAATGCAGTAAATAAAATGGAATGTCCCCTGATTAAAGGCAAATGTGAACTGTTTTCCTATTCAGTCTAGAAGCGAATTAAAAATGAGCTAGGGACATGCTGGGCATGCTGTTTAGTGTTAGCCGCATGTGATCTATCCTGCCAATATGTGCATAAAAGTTGGCGAGATGATCCTGGTCGGCACAGGCATATTTAAACGGTCTACTTGCTTGACCAGTGCCCTGGACACGATCATGAGTTAAGCCCAGTGTGGGAATGCCTGCAATTAAAAGTTCCTCAGTGATATCATGACCAAGGACCTTTTAACAAAATACAGAGAAAACCTGGACCTGTTAACTGAGCATATCTAGTCTGCTGTTGAAGGGAATCAACAAATTGACTAGGTTTATCTTTTCACATATTGCTTTTTTCCCCATAATACTAGGAGGTTTGTGTAAAACCTTTCCCAACTGGTATGAATTGTGCAGTGACCCTGGAGTCGGAGCTGAGGCATGCTTCTGCGCTTTCTGGTTCTGAGCCAGAGCTTGGCTTTTCCACAGTGGGCTCTGTTTTCTCAATAACTGTGGTAGATTTTGTTGTCTTTTCTTCCCTACATCCCCTGATTTGGTGTAATTTTGACTGACCATTTCCAACCATAGCTTACAGCTTACAATTTATTAATCATGAGAGGATATCAAACAGTTCTGGGTATAAAGTTCAATAACAGTTTTCAGACATTTTGTTGAATCATGTGGTTGAACAGGATGAATCTACAGGACCTAACAGATGTTGAGATGTGGTCTGTAAAGGTTAAGCTGTCATCGAGTCACCCCAAGGTTTCTGGCCATCCTGGTTGGCTTTAGTGTGGTTGCGCCGAGCTGTACAGTGAGGTTGTGGTTGATTGAGGGACAGGCTGGGATGACGAGAAGCTCAGATTTTGCCAGGTTGCGCTTCAGGTGGTGTTTCCTTATCCAGACTGATGTCTGACAGGCAAGCAGAGATGTGTCCAGAGACGGGTGGATCATCAGGCTGGAAGGACAAATAGAGCTGGGTGTCATCAGCATAGCAATGATATGAGAAGCCGTGAGACTCAATCACCTGCCCTAGAGATGTCGTGTAGATAGAAAAGAAAAGTGGACCCAGAACTGACCATTGTGGAACGCCAGTGGTGAGTTGCTGAATTTCAGAAATACCTCCCATCCATGATACCTTGAAAGATCTGATGCCCAGGCATGAGAGAGTTGACAGAAGGATCTGATGGTTCACAGTATCGAAAGCAGCAGAGAGGTCAAGCAGGATGGGGACAGATGATCTAGAGGTTGCTCTTGCTAGTCGTAAGGCTTCAGTGACGGAAAGCAGAGCAGTCTCCGTACAGTGATTGCTCTTGAAGCCAGACTGCTTGGTGTCCAGGCGGCTGTGGCTCAGTCGGTAGAGCGGGTTGTCCACTAATCCACTAACCGTGCGGTTGGCGGTTCGAATCCCGGCCCGGGTGATCCCATGCCAAAGTGACCTTGGGCAAGACACTGAACCCTAAGTTGCCTCCGATGGCAAGTTAGCGCCTTGCATGGCAGCTCTGCTACCATTGGTGTGTGAATGTGTGTGTGAATGGGTGAATGAGACACAGTGTAAAGCGCTTTGGACCCAAGTGCCTTGGATAAAAAAGCGCTATATAAGTGCACCATTTACCATTTAGGAGATTGTTCTGTGTGAGAAAATTAGAGAGTTGATTTAAAAAAAGCTCTTTCAAGAGTTTTGGAAAGAAAAGGGAGAAGGGAAACAGTTATCAACTACAGCAGGGTCAAGTGATGGTTTTTTTTAAGCAGTGGGGTAACCCGGGCCTGCTTAAGTGAGGTAGGGTATGTGCCAGTAGGAGAGGGATGTGTTAATGTGTGTGAGTGCAGGTAATAGTGTGGTAGAGATGGACTGAAGAAGGTGAAAAGGGATAGGGTCAAGAGGACGGGTTGTGGGACGGCTAGAGAGGAGAAGTTTAGAGACATCAATTCAATTCAATTTTATTTGTATAGCGCTTTTTACAATAGACATTGTCTCAAAGCAGCTTTACAGGAATATAAACACAGTACACACACAGTAAAAGTGAGAACCAACTGATCCCAACTGAGCAAGACACTGAGTGGAGACAATGGCAAGGAAAAACTCCCTA
>JAFFST010003397.1:31634-43034 GCA_022414735.1 Noturus placidus | reverse complement strand
TTCCACTTCATGATTGTGTCCCACCTGTTGTTGATTCTACAAAAAATTACAGTTTTATATCTTTATGTTTGAGGCCTGAAATGTGGCAAAAGGTCGAACAGTTCAAGGGGGCCGAATACTTTCGCAAGGCACTGTATTCGTTAGAAAACAGTAATGATCATGCATTCAAAAATAAAACAGCGTGGAACATGGTGGCTTAGTGGTTAGTATGTTTTCCTAGCACCTACAGGATTGGCTGTTCGATTCCATGTGGTGAGGGCTGATTGGCATTATTTATTCATCCATAGTGTATGGATGTGTGTGCGAATGTGCTATTGTGTCCTGCGATGGCTTGGTACCCTGTCTAGGGTGTCCCCCGCCTCGTGCCTCAAGTGCCCTGGGATAGGCTCCAGGCTCTGCGACCCTGTGTAGGATATTCAGTACAGAAAATGGAAGGATCGATGGACTCTGTTCTGTGTTTTTTTTTTTTTTTTTGTGTAGCTGGAGTGGAACATGAAGCTGTGGTGGCCTCACTGTGAAGCTCTCATCTCTTATCTAATGGCCTACGATCACTTCAGAGATCCTGCAATGCTGGAGAGATTCACGCAAGTCTACGATTACACTTTCACACACGTGAGTCACATTACCAAAAATACCATACCTTCAGTCAACATTTTAATCCAACTAAAGTTTTTCTAATCTTTTACAATGGGAATTAGCAACATTTTGTGTTGGCTGCCATCGCCTGTTCTGTCTCAAAGGTCCCTCTTTATAAATGTAGACATATGACCACATAGGTGTAAACATAATATCAATCAGGCGGACTGGTGACCTGTTTCTCTCGCTCTCTCTCTCAGTTTCCTGATGAAGAGCACGGTGAGTGGTTCGGATATCTGAATCAACAGGGGAAAGTGGTGCTGGATTTTAAAGGGGGACCTTTCAAAGGTGAGCAATGTTAATAAAGGCAGAAGAGCTTTTAGAGTTTTCATGCACTGAATAAAACTCCGATTGTCCTTTTACTCTGTAGTTTGTAATTCATCTTGGAAACTTCATGCTCTTCCTGTTGTTCTGGAAGTACTACAACCTCTCATTAACTATCTTGGTGTAAATTAATATGGAAATAAGGATCTGCCAGATATATTTTGCATTTTATGTTATCCAGGGTTCTTCCATGTCCCTCGATGTCTCTACATGTGTGAGAAGATGCTGGATCATCTGCTCACAACACTTGAGTCCTAAATGTAACCACAAACTGATGGATGACATTTTATGCACTTTTTCCCCACCAACCACTGTAATGTTTCTGCTACAGCACATATACTACACATGCTTACACTCCAAATCAATACTAAGTCTATATAATGTAAGTGTCACAGGGGGGTGTTTTTTTTTTTTTTTGATAGAAATCGTAAAGGGAGCAGTTTTTTTGAGAATGCTTGTCTGGATGGTTATTCGCTGTATACTGAATCCATGCGCACACACTAAAGTCAGTTTATGAGTTAGCAGCAGAGGAAAATAAGGCTTAGGTTTCATAAAAAAGCTTGTATCCTGGAAACCAACTCATTTTATGTAGCATGTTCAATCAAAACTACATTTCTTAAATGCCACTGACCTCAAGAGGAAGCAGAAGAACAGATGCATTACCTGATATTGTAATGTTAAGAGCACTACCTATTTTCTTTATAGTACTAAACCAGTCAATGTAAACGGGTCATAAGCAACTCAGGGCTACGCATGACATTGTTTTCAATCTGATTTTCTCAGTTGTTCTCTTCATCGGTGTCCAAAAAAAAAAAAAGCTTTGAATTAAATGGTCTAACTTGCAGCAGTTCATTGAGCTACTACAAGCTTTTTTCAAATGCCTTTGGAAATTGTTCCATTTATGAGTTGATGTCTTTAGCCCAGGAGCTAGATTCTGGTCTGATGAGCTGCTTTCAGGTAAATAATTTACATAAATGCATTTGATTAACAAAAAAAAAAAAAAAAAAAAACACTTCCGCTACAGAATCCATGCTGGTTTACTGAATCATGGCCAGTTTTTTCATACATTTTTGAGCTCTAGTAATATATCCTGTGTCTTGTTCTAAGTCCTCTCGTCACTTTGTACACGTGTCTTTACATGCTGTTTGTTGCACATATTATCAACTGATTATTATTTACCACATTTCCATGAGGAATGTTGAGCACTCCATTTCTGCCATTTTTGGTCACTTCAGAGAGTAATACTACAAATCTATATGTCCGAACCCTAATTATACATTTAACCCATTATCCATGTGCTGAAACATGCAAATCTTTTACTCTACTAATTATATGATTTGTTTAAATGCATTTACTCATCATATTTTTTTCCCCTCATAAGATGTCATTCGTATTAGTCAATTACTGAGACTGCTTGCCGACTTCATGTGTTGTGTAGTTCAGCAAATACTCCTCTGAGGAAATTGTGAACGTATACTTGAATCGAAACATTGATTTCAACACTTATGCCAACTTGCGTTCGGAAAATATCATTCATATTAAAGAAAGCATTTCATTACAGACAGTGGTTGTGATTGTTGTGGTCAGGGTTTATTCCTTACAGGCAGAAGTGAACTGGGTTTGGCACAGGTAATATTTAAAAGGTCTAACATCATTGTGCAGGTGAGTGTGATGCAGCTTGATAAAATTACTGTTCCACCGTGAAGTTGATTATTTTCCTAGAACAGCATGTCCCAGTCCTTTATTCCTCTTCTACCACAGCAATTTGTCCATGATTGTATTTTTTTTTAAATTAGTTAATGTAAATTAGTTAACATTACGTCCTACTTTTAATGCGTTTATAATTGTATTTAATGTTGTAGAACTTCAATAGTTCCCTGTTATCACTTATGTTAAAGCATCCCCATCATATACAGTGTCTCACAAGTGAGTAAACCCCTCACATTTGTGTAAATATTTGATTATAACTTCATGTGACAACACTGAAGAAATGACACTGTGCTACAATGTAAAGTAGTGAGTGTACAGCTTGTGTAACAGTGTAAATTTACTGTCCCCTCAAAATAACTCAACACACAGACATTAATGTCTAAACCATTGGCAACAAAAGTGAATACACCCCTAAGTGAAAATGTCCTAATTGGGCCCAATTAGCCATTTTCCCTCCCCAGTGTCATGTGATTTGTTAGTGTTACAAGGTCTCAGGTGTGAATGGGGAGCAGGTGTGTTAAATTTGGTGTCATCGCTCTCACACTCACTCATACTGATCACTGGGATTCAACATGACACCTCATGGCAAAGAACTGAAAAAAAGGATTTGAAAAAAAAAATTGTTGCTCTACATAAAGATGGCCTAGGCTATAACAAAATTGCCAAGATCCTGACACTGAGCTGCAGCATGATGGCCAAGACCATACAGTGGTTTAACAGGACAGGTTCCACTCAGAACAGGCCTCGCCCTGGTCGACCAAAGAAGTTCAGAGCACGTGTTCAGCGTCATATCCAGAGGTTGTGTTTGGGAAATAGACGTACGAGTGCTGCCAGCATTGCTGCAGAGGTTGAAGGGGTGGGGGGTCAGCCTGTCAGTGCTCAGAACGTACGCCGCACACTGCATCAAATTGGTCTGCATGGCTGTCGTTATAGAAGGAAGCCTCTTCTAAAGATGATGCACAAGAAAGCCCACAAACAGTTTGCTGAAGACAAGCAGACTAAGGACATGGATTACTGGAACCATGTCCTGTGGTCTGATGAGACCAAGATAAACTTATTTAGTTCTGATGGTGTCAAGCGTGTTCGGCGGCAACCAGGTGAGGAGTACAAAGACAAGTGTGTCTTGCCTACAGTCAAGCATGTGGAGGGAGTGTCATGGTCTGGGGTTGCATGTGTGCTGCTAGCACTGGGGAGCTACAGTTCATTGAGGGAACCATGAATGCCAACATGTACTGACCTACTGAGGCAGAGCATGATCCCCTCCCTTCAGAGACTGGGTCGCAGGGCAGTATAACGACCCCAAACATACCTCCAAGACGACCACTGCCTTGCTAAAGAAGCTGAGGGTGAAGGTGATTGACTAAAGCCTATTGAGCATCTGTGGTGCATCCTCAAACGGAAGGTGGAAGTGCACAAGGTCTCTAACATCCACCAGCTACAAGATGTCGTCATGGAGGAGTGGAAGAGGACTCTTGTGAGATAGTCTATAAATCCCTTCATCCTGAAGACTTCTGCAAGTTCCCATGGGTTCACAGAAAACAAATCAGCATCTGTTGATTAATCTGAATGAAGAATGTGACAGTGCTGTAGTATAAATGTTAAATGTACATGCCAGGATTTTGCTGAGAGAGAAAACACATCCACAGCCTCCTAAAACAATTCTAAACCTTTATTCTCTAACAAAAGTGAAAAGAAACAAAGGCAACATTGAAATGAAAGTTTATACACAAACTCACAAGTTGCTTGTCTGCAATACCAATAATAATAATAATAATAATAATAATAATAATAATAACAACAAATGTATTTTAGAACCCAGGACAAAACAAAAAGAAAAAAGTGAGTTACAGTGAAGTGTTTGTACAGTTCCCTGGACGGCAGGATGAGAGCAAGAGACAGGACAGGAAAAAAAAGAGCAACAGAACAGTAAACAAAATCAAATGTGGAAAAGGGAAAAGTAAGCCATTTCAAATTAAAGGTCAGTAGACAGAAGGGTAAATGTACAGTGACCTATTTTGGGAAAGTAGCACCAAAACTCCAATGCCAGTTTTTTCCCCTCCCCTTCGCAAATGTTTTTTTAGTTCATTCAAAACGGAGAGTCTCAACAGCATCAACAAAACACGAGACTCGGTACATAAAAAATACAAGTCATTTTCATGGCATCTGGGCCACGTTTCCGTTTCTAATGTCCAGCTCTACCGAACCATCGTGTGTGTGTGTGTGTGTGTGTGTGTGTGTGTGTGTGTGGCTGAACTAGATCACATTCTGCTGAAGAGCAAGTTGGAATTTGGGGAGTTCAGCACTGTGTGCTACACTTTAATGGTACAGACAGACAGACAGCAGTGAGAGTTTTCAGTAATGGCCAATGTAAAGCAGCAGAAGGTCGCTGTGAACAGATCGGCACACGACACAACAGTGGAGGAACAAGAAGTCTGAGTGAAAGAGGACAGACATGACGCTAATGCCATCCAGAAACAAGGAGGGAGTGCAGCGCTCAACAACAGGCAACAACGAGAGGGAGTGAGTATGTGCAAATAGGGAAAAAAGAAGAAAGGAGCAGTGTGTGAGCTTATTAAGTAGAACCTCCGTGAAAATCTCCTCTATTGTCTGGGTGGGGGTTTTTGGGCCCAGAATGATTTTAGAGCCGGTACTCTGTGGGTCACTTTCTCTGCCATTTTCTCCTTCACGTGTTTCCAACAAAACACATCACAAAACCTGATATGAGAGAGCGAGAGAGAGACTCATTAGATAGAATAATTTAAATAAAAAAAATAACCTAAAATATTTTGTACTTAAATATTAACAAGTGCATAATTTTAAGAGGGGACATATTACTTCCTTACATTTTTTTAAATTACTAGCAAACTTTAATAAACCCTTTTATTTAAACCCCTCCAGCACCACTGACCATACACACCACTGGACTCCTATGTAATTTAAATGCTCACTACATCGTGTATAGAGGGCATTAAAGGTAAATTTGAAGACTAAAATGTCCTTGCTGTAAATAACTTTTTTTTAACTCATACACTAAGCCAAAAAAAAAAAAAACAAGTAAAGGGCCATTTGAACATGAAGTCTTAAACTTTACAAAAGTACTTGCTATAAACATTCCATAACCATTCAAATATGTACATTTTCCCAGTTTACATACACAAATATTAGAAATGGATAACTATTTAAAAGAGCCATGCCTCTTGTTGCTGTACAGGCGTGTGGTTAACAGCTCGTGTCTTCTTCGACTCTGAGGCCTCTCTGGACTTTGCACCTCCTTCAGATCTCTGACTTTTCCTCTTCCTCTTGGACTCCTTTGTCCTGTTGCCGCGACCAGAGCGATTCTGCTCCTGCAACTCAATCTGACAGCGGGAAGTTTGTAGAAAAAAAGCCAGTTAAACCATGCCAAAAAGCAAAGAGCTCCACACTAACATACATCACATGCAGTGTATCCATTAACCTGCTTGACCCTTCATTGCTGTGGATTTGATTAAAACCTAATACAAAGTCGACCAGTGAATAGAAAAGGTCATCTGTTCGTGCTTTCGAATCTCTCACCTGTAGAAGCGTGTGTAGAGTCTGGCGTGGTGGCTTAGATGCTGCTTGCAGAAGTCGGTAGATGGTGTGCGTCTGATCAAGAGTAACCTCCAGCAGGTCACCTTCTAGCTGCAGCTCCTCTAAATGAGATCTGGTTGAAGTGGACAATTCGATGACTGGCCCTTTAAGATACGGAATCAATGGCACCAGAGACTCCACCCCTTAAAGGACAGAATGTAGGGTTCAGAAATTTAAATAAATGCTGAGCTGGAAATGTTTTAAATTATTCGCCATTTTTAAATTTCCAAAAACTACTAACCTGTTACATTTTCAGCGTCTGGCTTCTTAATGCCATTTTCACAGACAGACTGTGGAAGAATAACCAGTTTTCACACGAAAAAATTACCATGTGGACTGTATAAGAATTTATGATATGGTTCATGTATAGCATTGTGTAAACATTTGAAAATTCTGCATTAAAATGTTCTCAGACCAGACAAGCTCCTGGAGCTCAGCCAAGTCCTCCACATATATCTACTACTGTTCCACACATGGTGGCGTTTACTGGAATATTTCTCTGAGAAAATGTGTAGCGTGTGAATGCTTTTTTATGCAAAAGCTAGACATTCCACACCTGTACTCCATTAGCAGCTTTCTCTCTGTTGCTTTTCGCCATGTCACTCTCCTCAGTCAGATCGATCACGCCCTCCTCCGGCTCCTCAGAGTCCGACAGCACAATCACCTCCTCCGAATTCCCCTTCTTTTCATCCGCCTGCTCCTCCTTCTCCCTGTTATGCGTTTCTTTCAGTTCCTGAAGCCTCTGCAGTGCCCCCTGCAGCTCGGGAGAATCCAGGGCTTGTTTGGCTCTGCCCTGCCAGTTAATCGCTCGCTCTGTGAGACACTGCAGGGCCTCACCCTCTGGCAGTCGCACAGGCAGCTTCTGTAACGCCACCAACAACGCTAGAATGATTTCTAGCCGTGGACGCCGTGTTCTCTGGCACCGTGGGCAGAGGAAGCGCGTGTCCCAGTCCCACCAACAAAGTGGGTTTATAAGTGGCACGTCAGTAGGGCCCAGTACAGAAGGGAAGGGCACACAGCCTCCATGGAACCAGTCTTTGCACAGATGGCAGCGGTGAAGCAGAGGGTGGGGTTGGCCACCACACACACACACAGACTGGCTGACTGTGTGGGAGTGGGTAGAGCCTCCATTCTGTTGTGAGCCGTTTTCTGAGCCCACAGGCGTGTCTGTATCCATTGATTCACTCAGCCTCTGCTCTTGTTTGATGTGCATAGCCTGTGCCTCTTTGGGTGGGTTCTCCAGGCCGGGTTTGGCCAGGTTCAGTTGTCGCATACGCAGCAGAGCCTCTTTCTCATGCTGTTCTCCCTCCTTGAATGCAATTACCTGGACAGTTCCAAAGTACAGTAAAGATCAAACGACTTTAAGGTAGGTGTATGCATGGGACAAATGTGTCTTAATAAAACATAACAGACATATCAAATTTACAGGCTTATTCGGAGACCACTTGTTTTACACAGGTAGCCAGCTATCTAATTTGATCCCTAGAGAGACACTCAAATGTTTTATAGCAGACCTCACCGTGAGGTTTCAACCCGGTTTAAATTAGGCTTAGGTGCATGCTGTGTGCTCTAACTCACAATGGCTCCTGGGTCTCGGAGGTCCTGAGCAGTGAGCCCCAACACGTCAACATCAGAATCTGCTTCTGAGCTCAGAGAGTCTTCCTCCC
The DNA here is from genome assembly GCA_022414735.1 of Noturus placidus. Taxonomy (NCBI): domain Eukaryota; kingdom Metazoa; phylum Chordata; class Actinopteri; order Siluriformes; family Ictaluridae; genus Noturus; species Noturus placidus. The sequence continues at coordinate 35,088 of JAFFST010003397.1, read as the reverse complement.
TCTTCTTCCTCTTCTCCACACATGGACATAACACCTACACAGAGCGAGAGATAGACCACCACATGCACCTTTCGCAGCTCCTCAGTAACACTAATCTAGATTCTTAATGGAGTCAGAGACCAGTCTATGCTTCTTGAGTGGTAATCTAGTAATTTAGTAGAAATGTGGATTTCCTCATTGACAAACCGCACCACTCCCCCCGTCCTTCCATTCTGCACCCTAACGGTTATCAGAGCTAGCAATCCCTTACCTCCAGCAGGCTGTGCTGACTGTTCTTCTTCAGGAAGGTCTTGCTGGCCTTTTCCCTCCAGGAGTGAGCACTGGCCACCTGAAGCTCGAGCTGCCGCAGCTCTTCCATCCTCACAGGAAGGTCACGGCCAATTGCCACCAGACCCTCCAGGTCATCCAGACATGGGTAGTGCTCTCCATTCTGCTGTGAGATATAGGACACAGAAAGGAGACGTAGAGGGAGAGAAATGCACTGGGTAAGATTTTAAAGGCTTTACAGGATTTTAAGAAATTGGATAAAAAGGTAGCTAGTTTTTAGCTTTTTTGTTTATATTTTGCCATTTTAACATTGAAAAATAGGCAATAAGAGGAATAGGCTTTTGTCACATATTAAACTGGACAGTTTCCCAATGATTATTTTGTCATTTTCAAATATAAAGACTGCACTAGCGCATTCCATGAACGCATAGTGTAGACCTACATGTATACTATGACACCATCTGTGAGGTTTTAATATTGGAAGACCCAATAGATTGAGCCGTATTAAACGTTAAAAGGTTAGTGAACAATAACATCTACAGGATCTGTTATCTCAAAGCCATTTTGCCAGCCAATACTAAATGGTAGTCCTATAGTCTACAGTGTGAAATAGCTGGCGAATGCAAATTGCCCATTTAAATGTCATTTTAAACTATCAATGTCTCAAAGACGAATCAAGAAAACATGCTGATCAATAATCGTTATTTCATGAAATCCCCAAATAAAACCACTCTTGCCTGGATCTCCTCTAGGTCTGTGACCCAGGCACGGGCTCGACTCAGGCAGGCCTGGAGGGCCAAGATGTTGGGCAACTGCACGGGGATCAGCTGGGCTTCATTCACTATGGCCTCCAATGTGTTGAGAGGATGCTTCTGTCTGCTCAGATAAAGATCGGGAAAAGGTGTTAAAAGCAAAAGAGCATACCAAATTACTGAATGACAGAGGCATGCAATTGAAGGTTAGGAAACTTAAATTAAGTATAGGTATGCATGGATGTGTGTGCAACCCTGTTTTACCGGTCTTCGAGGCAGATCTGGGCCTTCTCTTCCCAACGCTCTGCGATAGTCAGCAGCTCCTGCAGCTCTGCCATGGCGGTCTCCACACTGACACTCTGCAACACGTTGCAGCCGGCCTCCATCAAGTTTCTCAGAACGGCCAGTGTCACCTCTCCACCCCCAGGTCCAATTGTCCTGCGCACCTGCTCCAGCCAGCGTCTCTGTTCCTGCAGGCCAGACAGGAGCCTGCAGGCTGGGGCTACCGCTGGCAGTGCAGACCCCTCCTCCAACAGAGCCTGCACATCCTCTTCTGAGGGAGCGGAGGCCTGTTTCCACACACCAGCACTGCTGCTCACAACGGCCTGGGCACGTGACTCAAACTCCTCCACCTTCTGTAGCACAACCTGAAAGAGTCAAGGGTGGAGGTATGAATGTGTGGGTTCTCTGATGTTGACTTCCTTCTGATCAGAAGAAATGTTGGAATTTTGCTACAACTAATAGTTCTACATTTCTTGAATTTACCACTGGTTCCAGCATATCAGTGACAAACCTTAAGTACGATAATTGAAACAGAGGCTTTAAAGCGCATACACAGGTTTAGTGAATGTCTGTTTAGGTAAAGTACTCCTCTAACACACCTGCACCTCCCCCAGCTGCTCCATTACACAAGGAAGGTTTTGCATGGTGTCCACCAGTGTCCGGAGCTCCTCGAGACTTATCTTACTGCCTTGGTTGCCATTAATAAGCTCTGTGCTCTTGCTCCGGCACCTCTGCATATCATCCAATACAACCGTGAGCCGTTGGAGCAGCTCGTTGTCTGGAAATTTACGTTCTGCCGCCTCCTCCTTCAGTGCCACCAGATTTTTAATGTCTTCAAGGGTAGAAAAAGAAACACTGGGAGTTCAAAAGGCATTGAAAACGTCATTGAGAAATTATATGTACATATGTTATGTACAGTGGTGCTTGAAAGTTTGTGAATTTTCTGTATTTCTGCATAAATAGGACATTACATTTTCAACAATGGGCAGACTTCTTGACATTTTCCTTTATACTTTGCTGGTATAATTCAATGATGGCAAGTGGTCCAGGCCTAGATGTAGCAAAACAGGATACCCAACCAATGATACTAACACCACATTTCACAGAATGTTGGAATGCAGGGTTTTCCTTTCGCCAAACATGACACCGCTCATTAAAACCAAAAATTCTATTTTGGTCTCATCCGTCCACAAAACATTTTTCTAATAGCATTCTGTCTTGTCCATGTGATCTTTAGCAAACTGCAGACAGGCCGCAATGTTCTTTCTGGAGAGCAGAGGCTTTCTCCTTGCAGCCCTGCCATGCCCATCACTGTTGTTCAGTGTTCTCCTGATGGTGGACTCTAACATTAGCCAATGTCAGCGAGGCGTTTAGTTGCTTAAACTTGCATTATTACACGTCTTGCTCTTGGAGTGATCTTTGTTGGTCGACCACTCCGAGGGAGGATAACAATGGGCTTAAATTCCCTACATTTGTACACAATCTCACTGACTGAGGATTGTTGGGAGTCCAAACTCTTTAGAGATATGTTTTAATGAGTTTTGTAACCTTTTGGAGTTTGCTGTTGATCAACAACTCTCTTTTTGAGGAGCTCAGAAACCTTCTTTGTCCGTGTAATGATACACTTCCACAAATGTGTTGAAGCTCAGACTCTGATAGATCCCTTTTCTTTAAATAAAACAGGACACTAACTCCACCGGAGTGTTTCCCATTGATTGAAAAACACCTGACTCTAATTTCACCTTCAAATTACCTGCTAATCCTAGAGGTTCACATACTTTTACCACTCACAGATATGTAATATTGGATCATTTTCCCAAATAAATAAATGAACCAACTATAATATTTATCTCGGTTTTTTTAAATTGGGTTCTCTTTGTCTACTTTTAGGACTTGTGTGAAAGCGTGATGTTTTAGGTCATTTATGCATACATATAGAAATGTCTAAACTTTCAAGCACCACTATGCAAAAGCTGTATTTGTCTGGTGCATTAAAACACCAAATCTACCCATAGGCATGTTTACAGTGCCTTGCGAAAGTATTCGGCCCCCTTGAACTTTTCGACCTTTTGCCACATTTCAGGCCTCAAACATAAAGATATAAAACTGTAATTTTTTGTGAAGAATCAACAACAGGTGGGACACAATCATGA
>JAFFST010003397.1:14347-30740 GCA_022414735.1 Noturus placidus | reverse complement strand
TCTTCTCCACAACAGTATCTCGGACCTGCCTGGTGTGTTCCTTGTTCTTCATGATGCTCTCTGTGCTTTAAACGGACCTCTGAGACTATCACAGAGCAGGTGCATTTATACAGAGACTTGATTACACACAGGTGGATTCTATTTATCAACATTAGACATTTAGGTCAACATTGGATCATTCAGAGATCCTCACTGAACTTCCGGAGAGAGTTTGCTGCACTGAAAGTAAAGGGGCTGAATAATTTTGCACGCCCAATTTTTCAGTTTTTTATTTGTTGAAAAAGTTTGAAATATCCAATAAATTTCGTTCCACTTCATGATTGTGTCCCACCTGTTGTTGATTCTTCACAAAAAATTACAGTTTTATATCTTTATGTTTGAGGCCTAAAATGTGTCAAAAGGTCGAACAGTTCAAGGGGCCGAATAATTTCGCAAGGCACTGTAACTGTCTATGTAGTATTTAATAGAGCAACTCAATGTGAATCAGAATAAAGGGGCGGTCACACTAGAATTTCAGCATGCGAAATTTCTTCGGAGATCGCTGTGAATATGGGCGGCATCCGCTTATGACATCACGTACCATGGCATTGGGATTTTTAAAAATAATTTTACACATATTGTGTGTGTTAAAATATACCATCTGAGGTCTCGCTGTGATGTGTCGATCCTCTATTGGTTACACGCCGTCACGTGATACAAATTTGCAGGTCATCAAACTTGACCTTTGGAACGCAGTGAAATGGGAGACTTCTTCGCATGAATCTTGCGTTTCTGGTCTCCAGCATTCGCACACATATGAACAGAAGTCAATGGAAATTTCGCTCACTGGTCGTATAGTGTGACCGCCCCTTACGATTGCGACATGGATTTCTTCCTGTGACTTGTGCATGATGTGAAAAAAAGGTTCAGTTGATTTAAAACGATGAAACCTGCAATAAAATTATCATGTTCCCAAATTGACTAAATAATTTTGATACCTTTTTGAAATATTGAGCAAAATTAATTATAGCCAATGTTAAAAGTCAGAATTTAGTTGGACTTGTATTACTAATACAACCAAAGTTTCCAGCTAACCTATTTTGTTGCCCTCCTCCTGCTCAAGTGCTTCTTTCACTCTGTTAGCCCAAGAGTCAAAGGACTCGGCCCGAACCTTCAACCGGTACAACATGGCCAATAGCTCGTCCAGAGTGTAGCGATACCTGTGAAGAAGGCAGGAGAGTGAAATTCAATTTATGTCTGCCATATGACTACAAATCATTGTCCGGCGTGAAGAAGAAGCAGCCGATGTGTGTACCTGAGGTAGAGTTTGTCTGTGGGGCAGGAGCAGAGGTCTTGTGTGTGGTAGAGGCAGACAAGGCTCTCAGAGCAATTGGTGCAAGCCAGGGCAGACAGGAAGCAGGTAGTCTTACACTTATCACACTGCCTCTCATCGTCAGGCAACAACTCAAATGCCTCCCGCTCTGCCTCCGTTATACCCTGTGAGCACATTTTAGCATTACTCATTGAGAAGTGAGCTTACTGGCAGTACATCGATTAGGTACAGCTATTTTACAACTGTATTGTTTTAGACTATTAGATTATTGTCTGTAGATCTCTCCTCTTTCTCTCCGACTCACCTTCTCCAGCAGGGCCTTGCGGAGTTTCCTCTCCTCTTGGACAATAATGAACATTTCTCTGTGCGTGGCTGCAGCCATGTTCAGGTCCAGCTTCTCCGGGCAGGCGGCCATTTTGCAGGTGAGCTCCTCGTGCGAGAACACGCAGTAGCGTCTGAGGAGTCTGTAATGCTCAATGCAAGAACGCCCTGAGGGCAGCTAATGGAGAGAGGGAAAAAGAGAAAGATAATGAAAACCACATCAACTTTCCATGTAATAGTTAGACATTCATGTTGATGGTACATATGCTGTTTAAACTGTATTAAGGAAACCTTAATGAAAATTAACCTTAAAGAAACTCCTCTGAGATTCTGAGGTTTATGAGATTTAAAAAAATACCCACAGATTTTTTTTGGACTTACCCAATCTGCAGTGCAGAAGTTGACGGCTTCAGCAAAATTATATCCCTGATTGAAGCCACTGTGATAGGCCCGAGGGAAAGTGATTACAAACTCTCCAGCACACTGATTCGTACGTACAACCTGCCAATCACAGAGAGCCCGGTTACAAAACCTAAACGATCTCGGTTTACACGTTATATGAAAACTGAAACAAATGTACATCTGTGCATGGGGAACCATTTAGTGTCAGTTTTGACATAACCATAAACAGTGAGCGCAACATGTTTGCCAAGTATTAAATCCCATCGTTCGCGTCACGAGACTGGTGTTGCAGAAATCTATGCAAATATTGAGCTTGGTGTGTGTTACTAACCGGCACTCCATGGCCCATGAGTATATTAGGGTTCATGATTGTGACGAGTTGATGAAGCAAATCTGGCTGGAACTCAAAGAGTTCAGGAGTGAGCCTCTTCATCACTTCCTCCAGCTTTTCTGCTGCTACTGCAGGAACACCATACCATGTTTTGGGCTCCCCCCTGAATTAGAAATGATTTTATTGCAGTCATTCTTTCATCTATTTCCTCAGGACCACCATTTTTTAGTAACGAACATACTGTATGTTTAATGTCATCTTGAACATGCATTAAATTTAAACACTGTATGCAGCCTTAAATGTTGGGGAGATAGAACACGAAGTGTTCTCAGAAAGCAGTAGGAGATTACGCACATCAGGCCAAAACGCACATTTCATTTACATTTTGTAACAGAAGCAGCATAGAATAAGATAAAAGCATCTAGTGTGGCTAAAGTGAAATCATTACCAGTGTAAGTAGTTGATGGAGTAGCTCCAGTGGTCCTCGATGTGCCAGCAGAAGGCAGAAAAAACCATGCCCACATACAGCCATGGTACCTTCATGCCCGAGATGTCGGCATTGATGTGGCACAACACTGACTGCTCTAACACTGGCATCACATTCAGGTTCCAACCACTGCGTGCATACGCCTGAAAGGGAACAAAATGTTTACTGTATAGTTTCCCTGGTGTGTACAAAAAAAAGAGAGGCTCATGTGTAACATACATTGTTGCAAAGCATCATTTGAATGTGAAACAAAAAGGAACTAAAATAGTAACACACACACACAGACAGAGAGAGAGAGTGAGAGAGAGAGAGTGAGAGAAGGAACAAGAGAAAGTCATGAACAAAGAAGAGTGAAGCAAGATTAACTATTTGGAGGGGGTAAATGATGCAAACCTCCTCTTCTTCGGTTAAATGTCTCTTGCCATTGTTGACAGGGAAACCACTCCCAAACTCTTTGGAGTGAATGTCTGCACCGTATTCGACGGTCACATCCTCTTCAATACTACTGACCAATCGCCAAAACTCCTTCTCAACCAGCTCCGTTGGGACCATCTAAAACAATAACCACATATGCACAATTTTTTACGGAGCTTAACAGTGACTTTTCAGGGCCTTGAAGTTTTCCCAATTCGAATGGCCCCTTTTATTCCCACCCCCAGATTTGCAAAGACATTCACATTCACGCAAAAGCACTCACGTGGACAGGCATGTTGAAGTAATCGGCCTTGAACGTGTCGGCCATCTCACCGAAACTCTGTAACGTGTATTCTCGTGTAGCCTGTTCGAAACCAAATGCCTCTGAAGGTTTCTTGCACTCCTACAAATATTAAAAGTCCCGTTTTAATTGATAAAAGCAGAGTGCTGAGTGTGCGTAAAACAAAAACTTTGATGACGATAACCCACTCCTGTACATTTTAGCACAGTGCTTCATACATCATATTTCACTAATCTGATTCAACATCAGTCTTTTGCTGCAACGTGCCATGTTAAATGTAACCTGGCCATTTTTGTTTTAGGTGCCACCTCACCTCTGCTACACATTTGGGACAGCGCCAGTTGCCCTTGGGAGGGTCTGTGAGGGGAGGCAGGAGACAGAAAGTGTGGAAATTATCATCGCAACCATCACATAGCAGCAGCTTCTCGTCCTCGTCCCCACGGCCACACATGCGGCACACAAACGAGTCCACCTGGGAAAACAAGCCGTTCTCGTTCAGAGAACATGTGCAAATACGTTGTGCAAATACGTTGAACGTACGTTGAAATACATGTGCAAATAGGTTGAACGTTGAATGTAAAGAGTGCAACATGCTCTCAGACCGGCTCACAACTCGCTAAACTAAGCAGCAATTTATATAAAGATGTCAACCAACACCTTCCTGTTACACACAGGAACATGCATACTTACAAACTGTGAGCTGCTGTGGTTGCGTCTCAGCCTCATGGTCATCTTGGTGCAGGGTTCGTCTTTAATAGGATCCTTCACATCTACTGCACGGCCCTCGTCCTCTTCCTTTTTCTTCACCTCATCTTTAACGATGAGGTTTGGGGGCGGCGGGGGGATGTCCGGTTCTGACTTTGTGATTAACATCTCTCCAGGTTCTTCCTTAATACTGCTGTTGTCCTTAACTATTACAGTCTGGGGGAGTTCATCTGAGAGAAAGAGAGCAGGACTGAGTTATGCATGTTGAGAACTCTGTTGTAGTGACACTCATTTTAAATATATTTACTGTGACAGAAAGCAAGTGCACTGCATCAATGAATCTTTCTAGCTGGAAAGTCAAATCAATCAAGAACTCTAACCAAAAAATTACTAATAAGATGTGTGGAAGTGGACGGAGCCAAACATCTGTGCAACCGTCAGTTTTTCCAGATACATATGCCGACAGGCTTATTTGTCGGGGGTTGCAAAATGCATGAAGCTTAGCAGATCTGATGTACATTTACAGTATTTGACAAACACCCTCATCCAACGTGACTTACATTTATACAACTGAGCAGTCGGGGGATTAAGGGCCTTGGTCAAGGGCCCAAGAGCAGCAGTTTAGCGGTGCTGGGATTTTAACTCCTAACCTTCCTTAACCACTGAGCTACCACTGCCCACAGTGCAATAGAGTCTTAAGATTCTAACCTCAGCTATACAGATATATGCCTTTGCCAAACAAAGCTTCAAATATAATCTCCAGCTCTACCTCCGATGGTGTTTATTGTGCCTCGCATTTACCTTTCTTCCTAGCCTTGTCTCGAGCCACCAGGCCGAGTCCCATCATTTTGGGTCCGGCTCCATAGATCTGCAGCTTCTTCAGCTCTGGGTTCTTCTCTATGTCCTCCTCGGTGGGCTCCGGCTGAAGACAAGCCGTTAAATTTTTAAATTAGCAACCAAAGAGACAAATTCACATATTCAGACGAACACTGGATCTGGGTCAGTCTGATTTCTGTTAATATCTACTACTAACCTGGAGATAAATGTTAAATGGCCCTGGCTCTTCTGTCTAATACTGAATCACTGTTCATGCCACTGATGTATCCATTTATGCATCTACATGAAATCTCTTAGTCTGTCATAAGTACTAAAGCAAAACAAGCTGTACACTGACTGCAATACATTGGAAGTTTGCAGTCATACAAATCAGAGAGGGTGAACGCAAGAAAAGCAGCAGCCAAGCTAAAGGAGTAAAAGCGTTAGAGACTAGCAGAAATCCCACAGGTGAGGCTGATAGCAGTAAATAGCAATCTAAAACAGTGGACTCAAGAGGAACACCACCATCCACAAGGAAGACACAAACAAGCCAGCAATGTTACAGAAATGGCAAGAAGAGCACAATATGGTTTTTTTAAGTGCTAATTTTTAGTGAGATTGTTTCCAGCTTATTCACGGCAAAGATTAGCAGCACACACACACAGGCTTAGGTGAGCCAGCACAGTTTGTGCAAAACTGCACAAGAACCGCACGTCAGCAGGGGCGAGACATGAGAAAATGTGCAGCAGAAAGAAAGGCGTTAATGAGTTTAAGTGGAAAGGAAGAGAATAAAGCAGAGAGAGGAGGAGAGCGAGGGCCAGCAAGAGGCAGTACCGAGGAGCTGTGTTGAGAGCCAGTGGTAAGAGTGTGGAGAGTCGGATCCTCTGGACCCTGCATGGGAAGACAACAACCGTAACAAAACAGACTCCAGAGACAAAACGGGGGTGACAGGAAAACAAAACATCAATGAACTGACGGTACGGAGCAGGAAGAAACAAGGACAGGGTGTGTGTGCGCGCGTTTGTGTGTTGGGCTTTTTGTGGCCACTTCATACACCTAACCTTTTTGTTTTAATACATTTCATGCAACGAATATATACACTGATCCTCTGTAAAATATCACACAGAACGACCCCCAAATTTTTTTTTATGGCATTATTTGTGTTTTGTATTAATGCACGTCTCCTACTGGTTGAATAATTAAAAATAAATTCAGCTTAATTTAAAATTCAAGCAAGTAATTGCAAGATTATTACTACTTTTATATAAAACATCAATCAAGCTAATGAGGAGGCGTAAAAACAAAAGCCAGTGTAATCGTGTAAACATAAAGGCATGTCATGAAATGCAATTTTAACAGTGCGTGAAGATGAAAAAGACCTACTATTAACATTCAGTTGCTCAGGATGAGGACAGTGCTAAATGGAAAAGCTTCAGGCATGAAAGGAGACAAACAGGGAAGTATAAAATATTGAACAAGTGTGTAGGGCAAAAAGCATGAGAAATAGGAATAATGCGTTCAGCAAAAAGCAACAGAAGCAGCAAGATATGTTTTTCAACCCAGGGTGCACAGCATGCTGGAGCACTTATCCTGCCTGCGGATTAGCCAGAAACACGCAAGAACCAGAGAGAAGTAATATTGTGTAATATTTACATGCATTGCATCTAGACTTTTCAAATTTTCTGCTTATTTAACTCAATCCCTCACATTTGAGTGATCGAGTGCATCCATTTGAAGGCTGGCTTTAATGTTGGGACATATTTAAGGTTCAGAATTGGTTTACACAATAGTTAAAAGCAATTATTATCGGAGCATAGTTTTAATGTGCATCTACATTATGCTAAGGAATCTACTGCACACCACTATAAAGTTGAAAACATGCTGACATCTTTTAAATCCAATGTGGCTGTATGACCAGCAAAAAAAAAAAAAAAAAGCTGCAGTTATTCAGGTTTGCATCTGGTTCACACCACAACACACATCAGGATGCTAATTTTGGCTAGTCATGTTATTGCAGGCACGATGGTGATAAAGAAGCTACGATCCCCGGAACGCAATGGGCATGGCACAATTCCTTAATGTTTATTTAAATGGGGCATTTCCCTCTCCTGCCATTTTGTACCAAATTGATTTTGCAGACCAACACGTATACGTACAGTATTGCCTTGATATCAGGGGAACTTCCTGACAGTAGTGTAACATTTTGAATTTGAAACATATAGAGAAACAATCTCTGTGAGAAAAAAGATCCCAGAAACCTCTAATCCAGAGGGTGGGGAAGCTGTGGCTCCCTATATGATTGATCTCAAAAATATGAGCAAATCATGCACATCTGTACAACCCACCAGACACAATGCTCACCTCAGGTTGCAGGCGATTGGCTCGTCGTCCATAACTGCTAGTCTTGGAAGGCTGCACCGACTGGCGAAGGGGGATGGAGTGGGGCTTGTACTCCTTATCCACGTTGTCACTTTCATATGGCCTTGGCTTACACGGCTGCACACATGTATACGCATTTGTCTTATGCAGAGATGAACTGTGTTTTTAAATTCCAATTGCATTAGTCACAGTAATAGTATTATACTTGTTTCCATAATGAAAAGACAAGAGAGAACACTTCATCATGCTTTGGTAACTTGCCAAAATGAAACAAGGTAAATAGTCGAGAGGCGGAACAAATCATAATCTGATGATCGAACCCACTGGACAAGTAATAGCTCTAGTGTCTGATGAATAGTTGCCTTGAAACTTAACTGACTGGTTGTTAATGTGATAACACTGTGAGCTAGTGTGTTCGTTAATGGCATTAATACAAAACAATCATTATAACCTGCTACAATTTGATTTTAATGTAGCAGGTCATGTTTGCACTCCTTACAAAAAAGTCAAACAAGTTAAAACTGCTTCTCTGGCAGATAGCTGCCAAAAAAAAAAAAAAAAAAAAAAAAACCCACAAAAAAATATCATATCACAGACACAAAATCTGCTTGTCCCAGGAGCCATGCTATCGATTTGTCAACCCCTGCAGTCAAATCTTGACATTTAATTTCATCAGCTAGCGGATGAACAAAACCAACTGAAAACAAAAGGCAGGCTTAAAAATACAAACAGCACAGCAGAAATGTGTACCGGTAAGCTAGCACCAGAGTGGAACATCTCAAAAGGATAGACGATCCTCTCGTAGTGCGAGCGCAGCAGGGAGCCAATATTTTTGCCCGGTGGGTAGCCGAGCTTCTGGGCTACTCGAGCCCATCGCCTCTCCTTACTGACCGTCTCAAAGCCCCCTTCTTCTGTGACAATCTGTGAAATGAATGACAATTAGATTACAGTCACACCCCAAAAGATCTGAAAAGTTAAGGTCAAAGTCCATCACAGATCAGTTTCCTCAATTGTTGTAAGAAAGGACTTAAATTATTCAGAGGCTTCATGCAATGTCTGTTGTTTTTGGACCAGTACAAATGACACAGCAATGATACATTTCTTATCCTAGTGAAAGGAAGTGGAATGTGTGTGCATTTCATGAATAAGTAAATAAAAATGCAATAATAAATAAATAAATAAATAAATAAAAACAGATTCAGTGCACAACGATTAAGGAAACAGGATTGACGAGAAGCTTATTTGTGGTGATATTGTCTGATGTCCATACCATACCTTGGACAAGCTGAACAGATCGAGAATGCGTCGCTCTATGTTGGGGATTTTGAGTGAAGACCCTTGGATCTCCCAGAATTTGGCTATTCGGTCCAGATAATTCAGCTTCACTCTCGTTTCAGCCTGAAGCAAAACACAAACATAAAAAGTTGACGTTGTGCACACTACATGCTCTTCTATTCCTCAAACAGATTACACACAGAGCAATTCAAAAGAACAATGTGTTTAGGAACAAATCCTTTTCTCATACAGCATGCATTAGAAACAATTCTAATGCTCCTAGCATTTAAAGTCCAATTACGCTATATTGACAAAGGTTTGTGGACACCTGACTATCATATTCATATGTGCTTATTTAACATTCCATTTCAGATTGTGTCCCCCTTCACTGTAATAACCTCCATTCTTCTGGGAAGGCTTTCCACTAGATTTTGGGGCACGGCTGTGGGGAGTTGTGCTCATTAAGCATTACTGAGTTCAGGCACTGAGGTCTGGGGTGCAGACAGCGTTCCAGTTCATCCCAGAGGTGTTCAATGGGAGGTGTTGAGCTTTGTGCAGGACATTCGAGATCTTCCATTCTTCCCATAGGAAACCATGTCTTCATGGAGCTCGCTTTGTTCACAGAGATGTTATGCTGGAACATGTTAGTGCCTCTTGGTTCCAGTGAAGGGAAACTGCAACACTACAGCATACAAAGACATCCTACACAACTGTGCGCTTCCCACTTCATGGTTTGTGCAAGAATCACACATGAATGCAACAATCAGGTGTCCATAGATTTTTAGCCATATAGTGTATGTGGGTGGTGCCAAATGCGAGTCATACAACTTAAATAAATAAAATAAAAAACGTTCTACAAGCACACACCTCTAGTTCATTTAGTCTCTGGATACGGGGTGTAAAATGGAAATTGTCCACCTCCACAGCAAAAGGTGGCTGCCAGTCCTGCGAATAAAGAAACTTAATGAACAGATGAATTTACTGTCCCAAAAAAACAAAAACAAATCACACGAAAATGCACAAAGGCCATATTTTTTGGGTTGGCAGAAGCACACCAAGACTAGAAACCTGAAGACTGGTTAGACAGTTTGAGAACACAATGTGATTGTCAAATTTGCATAAACTCGACTGGCTTCTCTGTAACGGGACAAATTTTAACAAACAAGCAGAGGAACCGTATATACTGAAACCCGAAAGAAGAAATGAAACTGCACTAGACATGTCACTGGTCATGTTTTGTATGTTCCTGTCAGTATAAAACGTTCACCAAGAGAGGTTAAGGCTTACTGCTGGAGGACGAATCTTGCATATTCCAGACTTCTCTGCGATTGGACGAATCTTGGCAATGTATCCGAGTGGATCAGCAAACTCCTCCCACGACGGCTCGAACACGGGACACTCTGGAGGCGGAATAAACTCATCCCCAGCCTCCATTGCCCTGAAAGCAATTTCAGAGGTTAGGTTTGAAGGCATACATAAAGCACTTATAAACATCAATATCAGCAGCCATGCAGGCTTTAATATCTCGCGGATAGATAATCCTCTCTTTATATGCTATGCACTGCTGTCAATAAACATGCTGAATAAGCTAATTGGCTACTAAAGATTTAAAAACATCATTTACTTTATTTACTAAATGGTATTACATTCGTTAATAGACAATTTATTCAAACTTCACAAAGCAGGAAAATACTCACTAAGGCTCTGCCTAAATCTAAGTGTCACTGCAGTAAAATTAATGGATATTATAAGCTGAAATCAGCTGTAAATGCCTAAATCAACTGGAGAAACATGTCTTTTGGAAAGCATAAAATCAACCAAGTTAAAAACTCTACTTTAATGGTAGAGTGCCATTATTTTCTTTAGTGCTGATCATGTCTTATGTGAAATGTTTAATACAATGCACCTATGCTAACAATGCTTTTAACATGTTTGTGTAAATAAAAAAAATAAATAAAACAAAAGCTCGATTGTATACAGCTTTGGGGTGTTTCTCCTAAACAATAGGATTTATGAACATATGGCCAGCGGTGAGAATGAATTTGGGCTGCACACTATAAATCAAAGGGAATCAAACACTGTAGTGTGGTTTCTACAAAGACAGAGTGTACTTATATAGGGTTTAGTATGTGTAATTCTATGTTTTTCACATTTCCTCTCAGATCAACATGGTAATTAATTGTTAACAAATTCTTATGCCTTACAAAAATTGTGAAGCCTTTACTTTGTTTCAGTCAGTAAATCAGGTCAGCTGGGAGAGTTACTAGGCTTCTAACACACTAAAGAGTCACCAAATACATATCCTGTTCAACATTTCCTCTTGTTTTCTGAACTTAAAAACAACAGCGAACAAGAAGACATCGACTGAACGAATATGGGCAAAATATATACACACACACACACACACACACACACACACACACACACACACACACACACAACACTAATTATGGGCTCCAACAAGAGCTTATAAGGAGACATGATGCCTGAAAACTATATAATTTTGCTGTGTGTTTGATACACACCAACAAAAATGGTCATCTCGTCAGCAGGACATTACATAATTCAGTCGTCTGGTGTTTGTGAAACAATGATATGACAATGAATGCCAAGATATCAAGAATTACTAAGTTCAAGTCTAAACAAATCTATAATTTAGTCACATATGCTGTTCTAATGCTGGCTGGATTCAACTCATCACCTGTAATCTTACATAAATCAAACGTTACTCAGCGCCAAGTATTTTGAATTTGACTAAGCAGCGTCTGGCTTCATTACCCTCTCAAAAACTGCATATGGGATGATTATTATAATTACTATAAGTACAAATATTCAACAAGTTGTCTTGTTGATAGTAGTGGAAACACCCCACAATCTAACACATTAAGTTGAACTTAGAATATGCTAAAATAGCAAGAACTTGAAATATTAAGATATGAAGTTACAATTATTTTTAAAGTAATTATAATATATATATATATATTTTTTTTTTTTTTAAACCCATATCAATACTTTATACATGTCTTTTTGTATAACAAATGCACTGTTTAACTGTATATCACAGTGTTTATAATGTCTGGATGCATTATTAATATCATTGTTGTTTTATGCCTAATAACATCTGGCAAAGGAACTACCATTGAAAATTCGCCCTCGGGTTAACTTGGGTACATTTACATTTATTGTAAGGTTCATTAATGTACACTGTCCCTTTTTTAAGTAAATAAATAAAACGCAATATACTATGAGATATTAAGTTAAAATAAAGACAGTCAAAAAATTATATGCTAAGGTAATTTATTTATATATATATATATATATATATATGTGTGTGTGTGTGTGTGTGTGTGTGTGTTGAATGAACAAGATATTAAGTTAAAATAAAGATGTACCATAATGAAAAATGAGATACTAACTAAAAATAAGAATTCAAGCGTGAACTAAGGAGTTACGTCGAAATAACAAAATAGTAAGTTAAAATATTGGTATGTTCTGTTTAAATAACGAGATAGTAGGTTAAAATATTGGTACGTTTTGTTTAAATAACGAGATACTATAGTGAAATCAGTTACATCGAAACAACGACGTCAAGTTAAAATACTGATGCATTAGAATGCAATAACGAGATGCTGACGTGAAATAACGAGATATTAAGTTCAAATACAGACTTAGTATCTTGACTTGGACATTAAGTAAGAGTAAAGGGACACTATATTGAACAAACGAGATATTGACGAGGTCACACGCCGAAACGAGATAGGCGCTTGAAATAACGAGACATTAAGTTAAAAAAAAACAAAACACAACAACTAGTATGCTATGTTTACATAACGAGATATTAAGTCGAAATAATTACATGGCATTTGACCCCCCCCCCCCCCACACACACACCCTGAGGTTCATGGCTTCCGGAACATCACAAGTTACACAAGCGCCGCTAATCAAAACAAATTCGTGATGTTAGCTTAGCTTAGCTAGCGTTAGCTCGGCACACAGCTTACACGGACTGTTCAGTGCGGATATTTTGGAATAGTTACACTGTTATAAACTTGCGACCAAAAACACACAAATAAAGTCAGAGCGTGTTCGTGAACAGCTTTAAAAGCACCAGTTCTCTAACTAAAGTGATCCGACTCGCAGGTCGAACAGGAGCTGAAGGCAGGCATTAGCCGCTCGGGCTAGCTAGCAAAACATTAGCATGTTGGAAAACACCAGGCTTCCAGCACCCTGGATAAGAGCTTCATGTTGTGACCCAAAAAACAAACAAAAACACAGAAGATATTTAACAAATTCCAACATGCTCCAGAAAGATGTGAAGTTACGGGTATCTCCCGCTGGTCGTGTGCACGATATGTCTTTACTGGATGGCTTAGTGTCGATTTGTTTAGGAGACATTTAATTCACGCGCAGAGCGTCAAATTAAATTAAACTATGAATCTAGCGAACGTCCATCGTTGGTATGAAAGTAACCAGATATTAAAATCGTAAAAGAAACCGGGTGTTTTCCAGCTAGAGGATGTGCAAGGCCATTGTTAAGCCCTGGTTACAAAGCTAGAGCGCTAACGAGCAAACTTAAGGTTAAGATTGTTGAAACATTTGTTGGCCACATGATCTTACATTCCGCCACTCGGTGTGTGCGTACTTCTGCAAATACGCTCTGCTTCTGCTGAATAGTGAGCCAAGGCTAGAGATGAGAAAAGTCCTGTGTGTGTGTGAATGCCTCGGCTGATCACAGGCTCTATTGTTCGCCAGTGGGTCAGTCTCTCTGGGTGGCTGCACCTCTGCGGCCTGCGCTCTCTCTCAGCCCATCCCAGCGCTCCGACACTCCGCGACACTCAGGACCGAATTCACGGTGAACACTTGTTATCCCTTTCTCGCAAAAAAAATACTAAACAAAAGTCTAAACTAAATGTTGGCACTTTTTTTATTACTTGACCTGACACGTAAACAGGCGCAAAGACGTCTTACTAGTGACCAGTTTCTCTCAACTATCCCCCGTTCGTCCTGTCCAAGCTGAACGCCATTTTGGTTTTCATCACGACCGAAGCACAACCCTCAACATCCATGCTTGGCGTTGACTGGATACCGCCGTGCCTTCCTTCCACGCGCGAGTTACACATAGTCCTTTAACTTACCCCTTAAAACGTGATGAATTAACCGGGACGGTCTCTTTTGTGATAGTATAAGTATGCACAGAATTGTGGGGCTGGAAACACACTGAACTGTCAGCGATATCGAATAAGAGGTAGGCGAAAGTTCATCAAACAGTGCAGGTAGACCTACGGAGGTGACGCGGAGTATTACTAACAAGGATTTCACACGCTCGTCTTTGAGAAAGTAGTTCCGGAAATTAGCATTTCCGCAGACGACCGGCATTGGCCTACTTCTGTAGTACACAAGTAATTATTATTTCCTCTATACTACACATCAACATACTGTATCATTATTTCTTATAGACTACACACAATATACTACTTTATTATATAGCTTTCTGTATATATATATATATATATATATATTTTTTTCTTTTAATAAATAATGCATGTTCTCCCCGTGTGTCGGGGGTTTCCTCCGGGTACTCCGGTTTCCTCCCCCAGTCCAAAGACATGGTAGGCTGATTGGCGTGTCTAAAGTGTCCGTAGTGTATGAATGTCTGTGTGAGTGTGTATGTGATTGTGCCCTGCGATGGACTGGCACTCTGTCCAGGGTGTACCCCGCCTTGTGCCCGATGCTCCCTGGGATAGGCTCCAGGTTCCCCCGTGACCCTGAAAAGGAGTAAGCGGTTGAAGATGGATGGATATTTATATAGCTTTATTTGGCCATAATCAAGTGCAACCATAGGTTATTTTTTTTTATCTCCTCTAACATGCATTAAGCTGTGAACATCCAGTTCAAATCTAAAGATTATTTTAAGGAAAACTAACTATTGTAAATGAATACAAAGACAGATGCATTGTTATTATTTACTGTAATCCAAATTCAAGTACATTTGTGCAGTTGTGGAAGAGCTTGTTTTGCTTATTTTTGTCCCCTGTCACCAAATATGTGATTGCATAATAATAATAATAATAATAATAATAATAATAATAATAATGCAAGGAAGAGCTTCAGCTTTATTCTGCTACTCAAGTACAATACTGGCAAAATTACTTGCATAAATATAGTTTATTCTTTCTCTTCTTCTTATTTTAATCTTGTGTAACGTGTTAATCTGTCATTGCCCGTTAAAAATCTAAAGAGAGCATTTTAAGAACAGCTAGAGGAAAAATACCAGCATTAGGTAAATTTCTCAACCATGTGCAGATACACATTTAATTACTCAAAGTTAAGATGATCGATAAATATGTAACTGAACACAAAGGCAGGTTTATTATTATTATTATTATTATTATTATTATTATTATTATTATTATTATTTATTAGACTATTTCTCATCTGCGGATAAACTGGAAGAGGTCGGAGTTTCTGCTTCCCCTGCGGTCCATCCTGCAGAAATTCAGCTGCGGAGTTTAAAGAACAATTCTTTAGTAGGCAGATTTTAAATTTTAGTGAGTTATGGCTGTTTTAATGGATGTATGCAATGCATACCTGTACGACTATGACGCAGCGCCATCTCTCCGGTGTATTAGCGCGGGGGGCGTGGTCACTTCTGCCACCCGGAAGTTCAGCGAACCAATAGGGGTCGTTTAGACTTTACGCATGCGCATCGCAGAAATCATATTCGTCGACGCCATCGTCTACGTGTGAGTTCATGAGTAGCGTTTTCTCAGACTTTATAGCTAAAAGCCTTTTCAAGTTAAAAGACAAAAAAAACAAACAAACCACACAACAACAAAAAAAAAACAAAACAAAGCCGCATTAAGCACACATTTATTTCTTGGAGCTTTGCATTCCTTAACTTTTCACTCACAGAAACCCAATCATTAAAAAGTGAATTCTATAATATTTTTTGCACTATATTAACACAACATTTGATAGTTTTACTTAAATGGAAGTTAGATTCATTCATTGAGATTAAGAATAAAAATGAACATGTCAACTGAGCAGACAGGATTATAATAGCTAAATATAGAACTACATCAATGTTGATAGCGTCTGAGGCTGATATTACTCTACTGGAAAGTACTTTAAAATTTACAGTAAACAACTGTATTTACAGTACTATAGTACTAGTTAGTTAGTTAGTTAGTGTCCTGTTAACCCTAGCCGGGTATGGACGACATCCTCTGTGATGCATTTCCATTGTACTCGGTCCATTGCCAAGGTTTGAATATGTTCCACTATAGTACTAAATTACTATAATATTCTATATAGTATAAAATTATATAATCCAGTACATTTGCTCATTTGGTGGATGCTTCTTCTTCTTCTTCTTCTTCTTCTTCTTCTTATTGCAATTTCCACATGCACATGTATGTACAGTGGTGTGAAAAAGTGTTTGCCCCCTTCCTCATTTCCTGTTCCTTTGCATGTTTGTCACACTTAAGTGTTTCGGAACATCAAACCAATTTAAACAATAGTCAAGGACAACACAAGTAAACACAAAATGCAATTTGTAAATGAAGGTGTTTATTATTAAAGGTGAAAAAAAATCCAAACCATCATGTCCCTGTGTGAAAAAGTGATTGCCCCCCTTACTATAACTGTGGT
>JAFFST010003397.1:0-13918 GCA_022414735.1 Noturus placidus | reverse complement strand
CAGCAGGACAATGATCCTAAACACACCAGCAAGTCCACCACCGAATGGTTGAAGAAAAACAAAATGAAGACTTTGGAGTAGCCTAGCCAAAGTCCTGACCTGAATCCTATTGAGATGTTGTGGTATGACCTTAAAAAGGCCGTTCATGCTCGAAAACCCTCTAATGTAACTGATTAGGACAATTCTGCAAAAACGAGTGGGCCAAAATTCCTCCAGGACGCTGTAAAAGCCTCATTGCACGTTATCGCAAACGCTTTGTTGCAGTTGTTGCTGCTCAGGGTTGCCCAACCAGTTATTAGGTTTAGGGGGCAATCACTTTTTCACACAGGGCCATGATGGTTTGGATTTTTTTTCACCTTTAATAATAAACACCTTCATTTACAAATTGCATTTTGTGTTTACTTGTGTTGTCCTTGACTATTGTTTAAATTGGTTTGATGTTCCGAAACACCTAAGTGTGACAAACATGCAAAGGAACAGGAAATGAGGAAGGGGGCAAACACTTTTTCACACCACTGTATATTGGTTTTTTCCTACTTATTCTTCTTTGCATTATTTGTAATTTATGTTTTTGTCCTGTTTAAAGTATGTTGCTGTGAGGATTCGCAGAGTAAAGAATTTCATTGTACTCTGTAACAGACCGTTTCCTGTACATATAGTGCCCTCCATTAATATTGGCACCCTTGGTAAATATGAGCAAAGAAGGCTGTGAAAATTTTTCTTTGTTGTTTAACTTTTTGATATTTTGTTAAAACAATTCACAAAAATACTCTGCTCTCATGGATATCAAACAATTGCAAACACAACATAAGTTTATTTAAAAAATATATTTGTTGAATATAGGTGTGCAACTATTTTGGCACCCCTATGAATTCATATGAGAAAAATAATTTTGAAGTATATTCCCATTGATTATTTGTGTTTTTATTTATTTTTTTTTTTTTAACACAAATTCCCTTAGGTGCATGGTGGCTTAGTGGTTAGCACGTCCGCCTCACACCTCCAGGGTCCGGGGTTCGAGTCCCGCCAGGGCCATGTGTGTGCGGAGTTTGCATGTTCTCCCCAGTGTGTCGGGGGTTTCCTCCGGGTACTCCAGTTTTCTCCCCCAGTCCAAAGACATGCATGTTAGAATTATTATTATGATTGGCGTGTCAGTAGTGTATGAATGTGTGTGTATGTGATTGTGCCCTGCGATGGACTGGCACCCTGTCCAGGGTGTACCCCGCCTTGTGCCCGATGCTCCCTGGGACAGGCTCCAGGTTCCCCCGTGACCCTGCAAAGGAGTAAGCGGTTGAAGATGGATGGATTGATGGATGGAAATTCCCTTAGTCGTTCATAACAATGGGTAAGATGAAGGAATAATCTTTTTTTTTTTTTAAACTCACTACAATTTACACAAATCATTTGCACACCTTATTTGCACATTTAATATATTATAATTGTACATTTTTCCTTTTCAGTTTGGTAATTTTACTATTTTATGATATATATAATTGTCATTTTTGTTTTATATTGTAAATGTTTCTAAAATTTCTATTCAAATATTCTAGTTTTATTATCTATGTATTTTATTCATTATTTTTTTTCTTTTTTTCTTACTATATTTTTATCTTTTTAAAAATTTTCTTTTACATATCGGTTCAGTCGTGAAAAGCATTTTACTGCGTGTCATACTATGTATGGTTATATATGTGACAAATAAAATTAGATTTGATTTGATTTTGAATATAACTGTGATACCAGCAAAATGTTGTTGAGCTTCACAAAAAAGGGCGTGGCTATAAGAAAATAGCACAATGCATTGAAAATGCCCATTTCTACAATCAGGGTAAAAATGAAGAAGTTCCAGTCAACTGGAAATATTACAAATCAACCTAGAATTGGACATGTGTCTATATTGTCTCAACACACTTTGAAGAGGATGATTCAAGTGACAAAATAAATCTCCAAGGATCACAGCTGGAGATTTGCAGAAGTTAGTTGTGTCTTGGAGTTAGAAAGTCTCCAAAACTACAATCCGAAGTCACCTACGTCACCACAAGTTGTTTGGAAAGGTTTCAAGAAAAAAGCCTCTACTCCCATGCAAACATACAAACTCAAGCGTCTTTAGTTTGCCAGACCCTTCTGGAACATCAAATGGGATAAGGGACCATATCTAACGTTACATACGACATTGATATACATGTTTCTTACTTCAATAGCATTTGAAGGGCATGACGTACAGTCACAAAAACAACTGTATTCATGTAGGTGTCCGCTATAATGCACACCATTTAGATTTTTGATATTTAATCAAATAAATTATTAAATTACATGTAAAATTTACATGTATTTCATTGCTGAATGGGCTCATACATAAAGTCTATCATAATTTAAAGCTCAATAGCATTTGAAGGAATGACTTACAGTCACAACGAATGGTAGTGTCTTCCTGGCCTTCTATAAAGAAAGTGTTTCATCCTATATAAACAGAGCACATCTAACTGTCAGCCAAAAAAAGAAAAGTGCAGATGCAGTTAATTTCACAGTTCCCCATCTCTGCTCATCCCACATAATATAGGCTGTAACTCAAGGATTTTCAAAGACAACTGGCGAGTATGCTGTAAAGGAATATGCCACCTACTATTTTGGCCTTCTTCTTAACAGCACCACAATACAAGAAGCACTTAACCTCTTTCAGGATATGTCTATGTTTTTCATGTCAGAAAACAATTCCAATGCGGTTATGGCAGCAAAAAACACACTGGACCAAAAAAAATCCTGAAGTCCAAGACTACTACTATAGATGAATCACTTACACCATATGTAGAAGACATAGAGAGGAGCAGCAACATCAAGACTATATGTGGCAACTCTCCCTTCACACATTTATTCAGTGGTGTTGTAGAGAAGACCAGGTGTACATAGACAGAGAGTGGCAACAAGAATGAATTCTACTGCCCAGGGATCAATAATGTCCTCATGAACATGGGCATTTTCCCCCTTTGGAGTGACATATTGCTCGGGGACTTGAGCAGAAAAAGGTTCCTGCAGCTTGCAGATTTCATTACAAAGATGTTTAACTCTCTGTAAGGAAGGTACATACAGCATCAGATGTTGCATAATCTTGATTGTCTCAAGGAACATCTCCAAAGCAACAGACCTTTGAAGAACAAGAAGAGCAATGGGCCAAGAGGTCCCCATCTCAAAGGCCAGCAAAGCATCGTTCAAAGTATTTTGATCCACCAGAAGCATTGCCCCAACCAAAAAGACACAAGAAAAAGGTCAAACATCTGAGGATCATTCAGCGGACACATCAGCCCAGGTATTATGCAGTTCTCAATCATCATAAAGCTTTATTTGTTTTATCTGTTCACATTAATTCATACCACCTTTTATATTATATTCAAATATACCATTGCAGGTCCAAGCTCTGTGGTCTGAGAAAGCATGTGAGATAGTCATTTCCGTCACACAGTCAAAGGACAAAAAAAAGTCTTATATCCTGCATCATTCAGAGCTGAAAACACTCGTAAATATATATGTAAATATATATATATATATATATATATATATATTCATACCTTTGGGAAATGCTTTGCTCTTATGACAATTGAAAAATAATCTGTGAATATAGTAATTTATGTAAAGATGCCAATGTTAAGCCATTGTTGAGTATATTGAATCAATGGTAATAAAATACTGGTTGAGGTAACTATAATTTATTTTTTTATCTTTTGTTCTTAGACAATCCAATGCTATTTTCAAGTGGTGGGGACCACCACTTGAAAATATATAAAAATATAAAATATTTTTATATATTTTCAAGACCAGGGACACAGGAAAATGATCTGTATATTAGATCACTACACAGCGAGTGTTATACTTCATGGAGAACGAGATGAAGTATGTAGAAACAGTCTCTCAAATGTAAAGATGATCTTTTTTTATTATCTTTAATAAAACAATTCAATTTTATTTGTATAGCGCTTTTAACAATGGACATTGTCTCAAAGCAGCTTTACAGAAACATAAACACAGGATACAGATTTTATGTGTGTGAATTTATCCATAAGAATGTGTTTTTATTAGTTTTGGGGGCTTTTTTTTTGCTTTATTGGGGTAGGGATAGTAGAAAATTGACAAGGCAATATAGGATAGAAGAGTGGGGGTGTGCTTGGGAAAATACCTAATGAGTTGGGAAATGAATCCTTCACTGTAGGACAGAAGCAATTGATTTGTCACCTTTCTCTACATTTAGAGTTTAAAATCAACGGCGGTCTTCAACAGGGGGTCCGCGGAGATACTGTATGAGGGTCGCGAAAGTTTTGGTACCAGTTTGATATAACACAATTTCACACAATATATATAATTAGGGGGTCCCCGCTCCATCTCACCATCAGTTTGGGGTCCTTGGCCTGGAAAACGTTGAAGACCCCTGATTTAGAGTCAACAAAGAATTAACAAATAAATAGGTTATTTACATGAAGAATGTTCATGATTTTCTTTATTTACACTGCCTAGAGCAGGGGTGTTAGACGTACGATCCGCGGCCCGCTAGGAGGTTCAATCCGGACTGCAGGATGAATTTTGAAAGTGAAAAAATGCATAAAAACACGAACTAGGAAATTTTAATAAAATGCTAGTCCTAAAATGTCCGCTAGGGGCGCACTGTTTTAGTCAGAGTAGAAGACGCGGCACAACTCTGGAACTCAGACCGAACAGCAGATGGCAGCAATGCGCCTTCTGCTGTTTGTTATTACACTGTGACCAGTTATAATGCACACATGTAAATGATAATCAGAAGCAAATTGCACATGTTTGTTTTAAGAAATCTGAGGTTGTTCATGATGTTTTGTCAAAGGATGTTTAATCAAATATGAAGATTTTACTAATGTACTTGTCCTTCTTTGCACGAAAACAAAGGGAAAAACATGGACTTATGGTTATTTATAGGTAATTATGCTATGATTTTTCTGGCCCGGCCCACTTGACATCTAATTAGGCGGTATGTGGCCCCTGATCTAAAATGAGTTTGACACCCCTGGCCTAGAGAGTATTTAAAGATGAGAAGAAACTGTCACAGAAATGTGACTTGGCTGACATAAAATGGACTGGAGGACAAATTAACCATTCCACACAACAGGACTGGCACAGCTGTGAAGTGTTTGTCATGCAGGTTGGATTTCCTCATTAAATTATATGACAAAGACATAAACAAAAACAAGGTCTTATAATAAACTCTGACACAGTTCTTATAGATTTGTGGAGCAGAATGTTGATTTAGTTCAGTCTTATAAGAAACTTGGAGTGTACCTGGATAACAAACCAGCATGGAGCAGGTAAATTGAGGCCACATAGAGAAAGGGTCAGAGCAAACTCTACTTTGTGTGGAGGCTCAGGCTCTTCAGTGTTTGTTCAATGTAGATTATGCAAATAGTGTATTGAATGTGATTTATGGATTTAGATGTATGTGTTTTGTTTGTATTTGTGTATGGCTGCTGTGGTGAAACAATCTCTCCTGGACAATAAACATTAACTTATCTTGTCTTATGTAGATGGAAAAAGAAGTTGTTGGTGCATTTCCAAATATCCCTTACCATTTGACTATAAACTCATCAAGGAGCACATGGAACATCTGCGTCTGACAATGGCGAAGAAACTTCTGAAAGCCTCAGGCAATTTATTACTTGTACAAAAACGCCTGTAATTTAGACTATGGTATAAAGTATAGATTTTTATCACAGAAAAACCACACATTTTGTAACATCATACTAAGTAGTAGTATCAAGTAGTAAACATATGGTATCTTGAATTTCCCCTTGGGGATCAATAAAGTATCTATCTATCTATCTATCTATCTATCTATCTATCTATCTATCTATCTATCTATCTATCTATCTGTCTGTCTGTCTGTCTGTCTGTCTGTCTGTCTGTCTGTCTGTCTGTCTGTCTGTCTGTCTGGTAATGCTATTTATAGTATGTACCATTTGTCAACAGAGCTGCATGTTTTCAGTATTCAAGAGGGGACATTATTGCTCATTATGTGCTGCCTCAAAACCCCTGGGTGGTGGTGCAAAATCATTTTGGGTGAGTAATGTCGCAATGATTATAATATTTTTATGGACATACCATTTTGTTTACAAGTGTGTGTTGTGTGTAAAAGAGTGAGTGAATGAAAGGGAGAGACTGAAAGTGTGAGGAGAGAGAGAGTGAGAGAGAAACTGAGAGACTGAGAAAGAAACTAATTGATTACTTAGCAATTTGAAAGATTACTATTATCTTTTTTTTCAAATTTAATGTCACTGCTGCAAAAGGCATGCCTTTCTATGTCAGAGAAGCAGTTAAAAAGGGCTCAAAAGGTTGACTGGAAGTACTGCCTATGTAAATAATTTTGAATTCCATCCACAATATAAACATGTACATAAATAAAATAAAAGAAAACAAATAAAAATTGACATTCATGTATAATCAGTTCTTTTAATTATTTAATTAATAGGACAGCTATTTTTTTTAATAAAACCATTCAATCCAGTACGGGTCATTGTAACCCCTTTATGTATCTGTGGAGGGTTTTTTTTTTTTTTCATAAATTGTAGGGTTAAATATAAAAAATCTAAAAGGTGTGCATCATACTTGACACCTAGTTGAACACTTGGCAGTTTTTTGTGTGACTGTATGTCACTCCATTCAAATGCTATTGAGCTTTAAATAACGGTATATTTTGTGTATGAGCCCATTCAGTAATGTAACACGTCAAATTTATGTGAGATTTAATAGTTTATCTTATTAAATATCAATTTAATAATCAAAGTTGTGCCTCATACCTGACACCTTGTTGAACATTTTCCAGTTGGGTTTGTGATGGTAAGTCATTCCCTTCAAATGCTATGGAGCTTTAAATTAAGGTATATTTTGTGTATGGGCCAATTCTGTAGTGAAATTCAAATCTAATTTACATGTGATTTAATAGTTGGTTTTAATAAATATCAAAAATCTAAAAGGTGTGCGTTTTAGCTGACACCTAGATGAATATTTTACAGTTGGCCCCCCAAATGGCATTAACATTTGACCGAGGCCCACCTTTTGCAAGATGTCTTTCAAACACATTAAAAATACACACGTCCCATTTTTTTTAAATTAATAATTACATATTACATCTTTACATTACATTACATTAGGAATTGATTGTGTGTGTGTGTGTGTGTGTGTGTGTGTGTGGTTGTCTGATAGTGAGAATTTATTTTTCACACCAAATTGTTGAAGCCCCCCTAGCGCCCCCTGGTGGCCCCCACTCTGAAAACCACTGGGTTATATGACTGTAAGTCGTTCCCTTCAAATGTTATTGAAGTTAGAAACGCGTTTAACAATGTGGTATGTAACTTTAGAGACGGTCCCTTAATTTCAACATATATCGAACGTCAAGCAAACTTTATGCCAGTAAGCCACCGTGCCCCATCTACTGGACTGTTTGCACCTGCACGCAATATTTTCCGACTAATGATGGTGACCAGGCAGTTTCTAAGAAATGCCAAAAGATGTGCTTTCAGCCTGGATCTGCTCTCCATATCTGATCGCTCATATGATCCCAGTGCTCATCCCAGTCCCTCTAGTCTGAACCACATGCCATGTATGTCATTCTGACAAGCTTTCTTTAAAAATAAATACATAAAATTAAATACAAATAAATAACTCTTAAAACTACAACCCCACAATGCACCTCGCGGGGAATCTGGGAAGTGCTGCGGTGCTGCCAGGGTAAGACAGTCAATGCGCGCGCGCTTGTGTGTATGCGTATGCGTGCCTGTGAGCGCGCGCTGGCATCTTCCCAGCTTTGTAGCAGAGCGGCTCGCGCGCACCTCTGGAATCTCCCTTTTAAAAAAAAGTCTCACACCGAGGAAGTATAGCAATACAAATTTTTTACGTTTCTTTTCTCTCCTCATTGTTTTAGCTCAGAGTCACAGGTGAGTACCTCAGGTGACATGTTTAAGCTAAAATGTGCTAGTTAATGAGCTTTAAATTAGGGGTTATTTTGTGTATGGGCCCACTCTGTAGTGAAATTCATATATAATTTACATGTGATTTTATAGTTGGTTTTAATAAAGTGCGTACTAAAAATCTAAAAGGTGTGCGTTTTAGCTGGCACCTAGATTTTACAGTTGGTTATATCAGTGGTTTTCAAAGTGGGGGCCGCCAGGGGGCGCAAGGGGGCCTCAACAATTTTGTGTGAAAAAAAAATTCTTACTCTCAGACACCCCCCCCCACATATAATTATCAATTTGTATAGCGCTTTTTACAATGGTACATTGTCTCAAAGCAGCTTTACAGAAATATCATTTTTACATTTATAAGCGACTTACTAATGAGACACACTCACACGCCAATGGTAGCAGAGCTGCATGCAAGGTGCTAGCTTGCCATTGGGGGCAACTTAGGGTTCAGTGTCTTGCCCAAGGACACTTCGGCATGGGATCACCCGGGCCGGGATTCGAACCGCCAACCCCACGGTTGGTGGATTAGTGGACAACCCGCTCTACCGACTGAGCCACAGCCGCCCATTTATCCTAATATATATATATATCCTATATATATATACACACACACACACACACACACACACACACACACACACAATCAATTCCTAATGTAATATAAATATGTAAGAGACTTTCTAGACCAGGGGTCTTCAACGTTTTCCAGGCCAAGGACCCCCAAACTGATGGTGAGACGGAGCGGGGTCCCCCTAATTATATATATTGTATGAAATTGTGTTATATCAAACTGGTACCAAAACTTTCGTGACCCCATGCAGTACCTCCACAGACACCCTAGGGGTCATGGACCCCCTGTTGAAGACCTCCATTCTAGACAATTGTGTGCTTCCAACTTTGTGGCAACAGTTTGGTGAAGAACTGGTGTCCGCATAGTTTTGGCCATATAATATATGTTCCGGTGTCAACTTCAAATGCTAGGATATTTCAACATAAATTGTGGCAAAGTGGTTGGGACATATTATTTGTTCAGTGATTTTCCTAAAACAGACCACACCACTAAGGGTTTTATAGTGTACATTTTCTCTTCAGCTTCACACAATGCCAGCATGTCACTCACTTACCTTCAGTGACCACTTTACCCTGGTCAACGTGCGGTTCTCTTATGCATTATATAGGATATTTAGTGTCTAATACTGTGTGTGATGTCCTAGCTGTGTGTATAAATAGCTGAGCCAGGCACCGAGCTCTGCTGTACTGGAGCATGATGAACACAATGAAGGTCATGCTGCTACTGTTCTCAGTTCTTCTAACCCACCCTCTGCAGGGTCACACCAGGCCGTCCAGCCAAGAGCAAGGTGAGGAACTTACATAAAAAAAAAGTATACATAAAGTGAGGAACCCCTTTATACATGCTTTACCTTATCAAATACATGCAGTGTGCTTGAGTGGATTTAAACTTTGCTTTGGAAGGTTGACTAAAACTTGTAGGAGTAAGAGTAGGCCTTGTTTTTCTTTTTTTCTTTTCTTTTTTTTTTTTTTTTAAACTTTTTTTCACACACACAAAAAAAAGTGATTTAAAATAATTAATTATGGCCTGCATTTTGTTTTTTGGGAAATGTAATTAAACCCTAGCTTTTCAGTAGTTGTTTTAGTCATTTGGTGCAAATTAATACAGCTTTTGAGCTGATCTCATTGTTTCCTAAACATTTCCTCCAGACACCCAACATGTCCCCATTTTTGCTTTCGACACCCCTGTATTCGTTGTTCTTTAATTCTCTGACGGACGCTGAGTAGAATCTATAGCTAGTAATCAGAAGCCTGATTGAAGCTTTTCTCCTGTTTAGCCTTACCTTTATGTAATTTGAATAATGCTCCATCTGACTAAAGCTTGTACCTTGGTATGTCCGAGTTCTGACAAGAGAAAAAACTAACAAACCCCCTACTCTGAAAGTCAGGAATTAACCAAGAGTCATATCAGTATGACTGCTCACACCGTCAACAATCAGTACAGTACCACTGTGCCGTTACACATTTGTGACAAGTATAGAAACAAAGGAATTTCCTGACATGATCTGATATTATTAACGTGACTTCCAGGCATGTCAGTCACTCACAATAGCAAATGGCTTGAAGTGAGTATGAGGAGGGCATCCATTCCCCTCAGGCTCCTTTAAATAAATAAATAAATAAATAAATAAATAAATGTTTGATCCAATTTAATCCCATATTGGAATCAGAGGATTGTATTATAATCCATTAATCAGTTATTGTTAGAGCTCAAATTTTATTTTACAAACTTTTTATGAAAGTCATATTCTGTGGATCTCTGTACTCTTTCAAGTGGTATTTTTTTAAATAGTAGACCTCGTCATACATGGGCAATATGCATTTGAGATATAGGTGTGATTTTTATATTTTTTTAAATTATTATTTCTAACACTTCATGAATGTCATGATACTCACGTAATGGAGATTAGGACGGATGCAAATGCAGTTAAGCAATTTTATTAATGGAGACAAAAGGCAGACAATTCCAAATCAGTAACCCAAAGTGTGGTCAAAAAACATGCAAAATGTCATGCGATTGGCAAACAGGCATAAATAGGGCGAGGTAATAATCAGAGTCCAGAAACAAAAAATGAGAACAAAGGACAATCGCTTGGTAAGTGCGTAAAACTCAATAATATACGAAGGCATAGTGTTAAAACAGTCCTTTTATATTGTGGTTGTGAGTACTGTGAAATTGATGCAGGTGTGCATGATTAGCATGAACGTGAATGTTCTGGGAAGTGTAGTCCATGGCGGTCATGTTTGTAGGCCGCAGTGCAGGATGGGAAATGTAGTCACTGGTCTGCTGTGACATGACAGTGAATCAGAAAGACATGCTTGCTAATAAAAAAACAATTTGAAAGATCTGGTGTGCTTTTTGTGGAGATTGAGGGTCAAAAGACCTTTTAATTTAAAAACAATTTTTAGCAGCCCATAAAGTGACAAATATGCAACTGTGGAACTGTGGAAGTTAAAAACATCCTATATTAGACAACAGTCTCTGCTAATTTCATGCATCTAGCATGAATAGTTCAAAAGAAATTACTTATGGAACTTTGTAACTTTTGCTGTGGTAATCAATTTTACAGGTCCTTTATACCGGTTCTTTATTAAAACCTGTATAGCTCATAAAATAATGCAGATTCAAAATTAAAATTTGGTGCATTATTTATTGGGAATAGTGACATTATTTCCGGGAAGTACGAAGCACATCTGAGATGGTCAGTCAGGAGGCCTCCAGTGGTATTACATGGATTAGCCCCAGGGCGAAGTCTCCAGGCTACATCCTGTCAGGATTAAAGTAGGAAATGGTTTAACTGGGCCCTACTGGGGGTCACCATGCTTACTTTGCCTGAGATCCTGCTGCCTTATCTCCTTATCTACCTTTCCATCCATTCTCTTTATTTTTTAGCAACAGTGCCAGAATGGGCTCAGCCTGAGAAGATGAAGAAGATTTATACTGTTCCAACTGGCAGAACCGTCAGATTCCGCTGCTCAGCCATTGGTAACCCGACACCCATTCTCAAGTGGCTGAAGAATGACAAGGTGTTTACGAAAGATCAGCGAATAGGAG
The DNA here is from genome assembly GCA_022414735.1 of Noturus placidus. NCBI lineage: Eukaryota > Metazoa > Chordata > Actinopteri > Siluriformes > Ictaluridae > Noturus > Noturus placidus. The sequence continues at coordinate 2,323 of JAFFST010003397.1, read as the reverse complement.
GCTTTAAGGTGAGAACTGAGTGCACAGCATACTGAAAGTGTGCTTTTATTTGTCATCATCTATGTCTATATTTAAAAACACAATGATTTTTTTTAATACACAGGGCTTCAGGAGAGAACACTGTAGTATGTCTGACCTGGAAGCTTCAGCTTAGTGATGGAATTATCCAATGAGCCAATCATGTGGCAGCAGTGCAATACATAAAATTATGCAGTTACAGGTCAAGAGCTTCTGGAACATCCTGCAACTGGAACAGCTATAACTCCCATTAAATTAGAACCTCATCAAAATGAAATGAAATAGAATTTGTATAGCGCTTTTAACAATGGACATTGTCTCAAAGCCGCATTAGAGAAACATACAAACACAGGATACAGATTTTAAGCATGTTAATTTACATTTACATTTATTCATTTAGCAGACGCTTTTATCCAAAGCGACTTACAAATGAGACACACTCACACACCAATGGTAGCAGAGCTGCATGCAAGGTGCTAGCTTGCCATCGGGGGCAACTTAGGGTTCAGTGTCTTGCCCAAGGACACTTCGGCATGGGATCATCCGGGCCGGGATTCGAACCACCAACCCTACGATTAGTGGATTAGTGGACAACCCGCTCTACCGACTGAGCCACAGCCGCCCATTTATCCTAATGTGCAAGCTGGTGGCGATGGTAGCAAGGAAAAACTCCCTAAAATGATATGAGGAAGAAACCTTGAGAGGAACCAGACTCAGAAGGGAACCTGTCCTCATCTGGGTAATAACGGATAGTGTGAACGTAAAAGAAAGCTCATTATGGTTTTTATATGAAGTCTGTTTGTTGAACTAGTCCATTGTTTACTGAAGGATATCTGAGTGCAAAATTGTATGTGGTAATTGCAGTCCTAAGGCCACAGCAGCAACCGTAGTCCCAGCAACCACAGTGAGAATGTCCATTTGGAATTGAGGTCCAAAACCATTTCCATGGTACTTCAAGCAGCACCATCCTTAGCAATCTCCAGGCTGCACTGCTTAGGGTCATCCAAAATGCCCTTTATCTTTCCCCCTAATAAGCACAACTGATGTTTCCATGGCTTTGAATTAGAAAAAAAAAAAATAAACAAGATGGAGCTGTACAATATCTAAAATAATCTGAACAATATCTAATAAGAAATAAAAATAATTTTTTTGAAGAAGACTAGTTCCTGAATCTAGAGAAATCATTTCTTCTCATAGTATAGTTTAGGTACATGCAACTAGTTAGGTTTGATTGGCTATATGCTTAACATTAAGGTCAATAGACATTAAGGCAAAACATATTTAGCTTCTGATGTTTTAGCAGCATGTTGTTATTTCCTGATCATGTGTAAGATTCTATCCTTTGCATATTTGTGCTGATTTGTAATGATGTTAAAATGGCCTTCCTGAACACGCTCTCTCTCTCTCTCTCTCTCTCTCTCTCTCTCTCTCTCTCTAAACGTTTGTGTCAAATCCCATTCTTTTCTTTTCACAGTAAAATAAGGTCTATGAAAGTCTGTCATTAAACCCTTGTGCACAAAGATTAAAGTCACAGATAATATGCTGTGAACACAAATACGGAATGAATAAATGTAAATGAATAACTTTCTTTTCGTGCAGCTGCAAGAGCACTTGTGGTCGATCGTAATGGATTCAGTGGTGCCCGCAGACAGCGGCAACTACACCTGCGTGGTGGAAAATAAGCATGGCAGCATCAACCAGACCTTTCAGCTGGACGTTTTTGGTATAGGTTCACCTGTTTTCTTCACCTCTGACATCCATGCCTATTCCTATCTTTTACATGCTTGTAGCAGGATTAGTTAATTGTCTATTTACTACAGTGCCTTGCGAAAGTATTCGGCCCCCTTGAACTCTTCGACCTTTTGCCACATTTCAGGCCTCAAACATAAAGATATAAAACTGTAATTTTTTGTAAAGAATCAACAACAGGTGGGACACAATCATGAAGTGGAACGAAATTTATTGGATATTTCAAACTTTTTCAACAAATAAAAAACTGAAAAATTGGCGAGCAAAATTATTCATCCCTTTTACTTTCAGTGCAGCAAACTCTCTCCGGAAGTTCAGTGAGGATCTCTGAATGATCCAATGTTGACCTAAATGTCTAATGTTGATAAATAGAATCCACCTGTGTGTAATAAAGTCTCCGTATAAATGCACCTGCTCTGTGATAGTCTCAGAGGTCCGTTTAAAGCACAGAGACCATCATGAAGAACAAGGAACACACCAGGCAGGTCCGAGATACTGTTGTGGAGAAGTTTAAAGCCGTATTTGGATACAGAAAGATTTTCCAAGCTTCAAACAC
>JAFFST010003390.1:54494-65234 GCA_022414735.1 Noturus placidus | reverse complement strand
ATTTATCAACATTAGACATTTAGGTCAACATTGGATCATTCAGAGATCCTCACTTTACTGAAAGTAAAGGGGCTGAATAATTTTGCTCACCCAATTTTTCAGTTTTTTATTTGTTGAAAAAGTTTGAAATATCCAATAAATTTTGTTCCACTTCATGATTGTGTCCCACCTGTTGTTGATTCTTCACAAAGAAGAATCTTTATGTTTGAGGCCTGAAATGTGGCAAAAGGTCGAACAGTTCAAGGGGGCCGAATACTTTCGCAAGGCACTGTAACTAAATCATGTGCTAGAGAATAGGCCAGACTCTGGAGGCTACACTTGACGGAATGGAAACAAGCTGCTGAAATAAACTAATCATTTTCAACAACATAATAACGTGAGAGAGAATTCTCCATAGACTTTACAGTTATTGTGCCCTAGGTTATACGAGAGCGCTTACCAAAGGCAAAGGGCAAACGAATGAAAAGTAAGAGCGTTTGGTTATAGGCGTGCACGCTATGATTCGATTCTATTTTGTTTCAGGGTAACAATATCAGAATTGTGCATTTACAGCAATTCTTTATCTACAGTCCACAGACTGGATTTGTTCCACTTTCTACAAAGAACACAATAACTGAATCAAGTGATTTTAGCTGATTAAGGCCAGCATTTCATTTATTTACTTTAAAGGGTAACAAAAAGATATTGTTGCAGCACTCCAGCTCTATCTTCTAGCTCAGTTTGCTCCTCGTGTGTCAGTTTAGCAGCTTGAATCTTAGAAATATACCTCCCACCACCATGAATACACACATTGTTTGGTTCACTATCTGTAGTTAGATTGAATCAGGGCTAAGTTATGGTTTGTTTCTACTGCACTGTGCTTCATTTGGACCGAGACCACCTTACAGGTTCTGACAAAGCAGGTGTTTTGGTCCGTGCTTAAGTGTGATTCATGTGTTCTTTCCTGCCTAAACAAATTTCAACAAGAAGGTAGGTACAAGAGGGTTTGATTCAAGCAGACGCGCTGACCTTAGCTGTCAACACTGCCGTACCATGAAGAGAGTTATGAGTTAAGTGCTGTTCAGATGTTATAATCAATGTGAAGGGAATTGTTGAAGAATCTGTCGCATTGTTGAAGAATTTGTCGCTTATCGACTTTCTGCCAATTCCCTCCCACCAGCCAGCTCTACCCTATCATACAACAGCTACCAACTGGGTGAAGACTAACACATGCTTCCTCCGAGACCCGTGAAGCCAGCCAAATGCTGCTCATCCATGATTGACACCCATGGTTTGCTAGTGTCTCTGTGTTTGACAGGGAGGTGAGAGAGTATGCTCGTCCTCCCACCCAGAGAGCATGTTCAATTTTACTTTGGCATTTTCGGGATTCAAAGTCGCGTGTCGAACATAAAGGAACGATAAACTATTTCGTAGAAATTATATACAGAATAATGAACGAAGAAAAGCTGAAATGCCAAGAGGAGTTTGTTTACGGTGACTGTGTGTGTAATTAGACATCATGATGACGTGTTAGTACGTAAGGCCCCAGAGTTGCATACTCTTACTACTGTACACACTCAAAAGCATGTACTTTTCCGTCACAATATGATTAATACATATGATTAGTACATAGTATAATTATGTGAATTGGGACACAGGGATTTACTAGAAAATTGATAAACGATGCTGAAAAATGCTGAATGAGGCTAGCCATCTTAGAAGTGAGAACGTCTTGGGGCTCCCGAGTGAAAAGTGTTCCTATTCTATAGGAATTCTATTCTATTCGAATCGCGACTTGAAGACACCACAGCCATCCGACGCCCAGATCGAGGGAGTTGGACGTGCTCTCTGGGTGACAGGACTGGCATGCTCTCTCACTCTCCCTGGGACACACTAATTCTCATCTCGGACACTATTTAGTGCAGATAGTATGCCAATTGGGATGTAGGGATTGTGCCGAGTGTTCCTCTTCCTGTATTTGTGTAGCACAGAACAGTTTGGGTTCAAGTGTTTGTTTGGGTGAATTAATTAGATTACAGTCTACATGTCTTCTCTTTTGCCAGCCATTGTTGGTGACAGCTGTTTATTATACCGACATAGCAGACAGAGTGCATGGATAAACAAAGGGATTAGGCCATTTTGTTATAAGAAAGAAAACCACACTGAGGTCATTGTCACATGGGCCATTCATTTAGGCTGCACTTGATCTCCTGCTTCAAACAAGGGGTTGGTCCTTAGCTTTGGCTGAACATAGACACGTCTCCTGTCAGCGTCGTTTTTCCTAGAGCCAGTCCAAGTTTGATGATGTCTCGTGTGTTGTCGGACGATTAATATGTATAGATTTAGAAACGTTTGAACATATCCGAGTGAAGAATAGGACTGTATGTAAGTCATGTAGCTACTTAAACACATAATTTATTGCATTAATGACAAACAATATGGAGCCGTTTTGGTCTTATTTTGGACATAACTTTGGGTCTCTGGTTGGACCTATAAACTTATCAAAAAATATTCAAAAGCACATAGAAAAATTTGATTATACCAAGCTAATTTAATTGCTATAATAATTGATTCTTTTATGAGATCATGATCTGATGTCCGTTTTCATGCTTGCCGAAACTGGTCAGCCGACTAGAGTGGAGACCTCCGTTGTTGTAACTCGTTTTCCTCAAGGTGCTTTTTGAGATGCTATTCTGCTCACCACGGTTGTAAAGAGTGGATATTTGCGTTACCGCCGGCTTCCTGGAACCAATCTGATCAGTCTTCTCTGACTTCTCTCAGCAACAATGCATTCCTGCATCTTATAAAACTGCTACTTATAGGATGCTTTTTTGCTTTCTGCACCCTTCTGTGTACACTCTAGAGACTGTCGTGTGTGAAAATACTCAAACCAGCCCGCCCGGTACCGGTAATCATGCCATGATCAAAGTGACTGTGATCAGTTTTTCCACATTCTCATGCATGTAAACATTAACTGAAGCATTTGTTTTGAATCTGCATGGTGTATGCATTGCACTGCTACCACAATATTGGATATTTACCTGAATGAATGTGGTGTGTGTGTGTGTGTGTGTGTGTGTGTGTGTGTGTGTAATTGACCACATGTAGATGTGCGAGTATAAAAGATTCCTTGCAGTGTTCGTGTTTGAGAGATGTAACTGAAAACCTTTTTCATTTCATGACCGTAAACATACATGCCACTGTTTATATGAAGCACTTAAAACCCACAAGCGCTATTATTTCACTCTGATTCATTGTTGGTTTATGGATTTAGTCATGTGACATATCTGCTGCTGGAGACTTGCCTTGATTTGCCAAGCACGTGCTGTTGTTGCTCCTCATTTTGACCCTGTTCTTTGGAATTAAGACATTTTCTGTCATCGATAGAGTGTTTCATTCCTCTGAATGGCTCATCCATGGCATGATGTCCCCTCACATGCCTCTGCATTCAGCGCAGTGAAATCTGAAGTGTTTGTTGCTAGGTGATTGAGATGAGTCTTTAAATAGCTCAGAGCTAAGAAGCACTACATCTTCCCTCAATTTGCAGTTTTGTACCACATAATACTACAAATTGACAGGTGAGCCTGATTAGCTTATATGTAGTGTTTTGCTTGTCTTTGGTTTATATACAGTATCTCACAAAAGTAAGTACACCCCTCACATTTTTGTAAATATTTGATGATATCTTTTAATGTGACAACACTGAAGAAATGACACTTTGCTACAATGTAAAGTAGTGAGTGTACAGCCTGTGTAACAGTGTAAATTTACTGTCCCCTCAAAATAACTCAACACACAGACATTAATGTCTAAACCACTGGCAACAAAAGTGAGTACACCCCTAAGTGAAAATGTCCAAATTGGGCCCAATTAGCCATTTTCCCTCCCCGGGGTCATGTGACTTGTTAGGTCAGGTGTGAATGGGGAGCAGGTGTGTTAAATTTGGTGTCATTGCTCTCAAACTCCCTCATACTGGTCACTGGAAGTTCGACAGCCATACAGACCAATTTGGTGCAGTGTGTGGCGTATGGTCTGAGCACTGACAGGCTGAAACCCCCCCCCTTCAACCTCTGTCCTGTTAAACCGCTGTATGGTCTTGGCCACCGTGCTGCAGCTCAGTGTCAGGGTCTTGGCAATCTTCTTATAGCCTAGACCATCTTTATGTAGAGTAACAATTCTTTTTTTCAGATCCTCAGAGAGTTCTTTACATTGTAGCAAAGTGTCATTTCTTCAGTGTTGTCACATTAAAAGATATGATCAAATATTTACAAAAATGTGAGGGGTGTACTCACTTTTGTGGAAAAACTGTGTGTGTGTGTATATTTGTATGTGTATTTACATATATATGTGTGTGTATGTATGTGTGTATATATGTACATACACACACACACACACACACACACACACACACACACACACACACACACATATATATATATATATATATATGTATATATATATATATATATATAAACCCACTCATGCATTTATTTTGTACAGGACTGATTACATTTGCATATGTATTCTGTTTCACCTGCACTCAGGACTTTTAATAATAATGGTAAATTTGAGATGTTTGGGCTTTAAAAGTGATTTCCTTGCTTGACATCAGGGAAACTATTTGTTTGTTAAGTACTTGTTTACTCCCTTGCGATGCACTTAGAGGTGAATTGATTTTTGAGTACAACTGAAAAACGAAGCTTTACAACAAACACTTTACATGAAAGTTCCCTTAACGGACATTATCCTACAGAGTTGCTGAATTCTCAAATTTGACTGGTCAGAAAGTGTTGATACATTTTCTTTAAAAGCACAACTCTGACAGTAGTGCTGGCCGTAACCACTCATTCACAGGCTGATCAGAAACAGTTTTTAAAAATGCGGAGGTGTTGTTTAACAAAGAAAAACCTATAACCATGGTTAGCACATTTGCCTTGCAACTCCAGGCTTCGGGGTTCGATTTCTGTCTCCATCCTGTGTTTTCCCTGTGCTTTAGGGGTTTCCTCCGGGTACTCTGGTTTCCTCTCCCAGCCCAAAGACATTGTAGGCTGATTGGCATTTCCAAATTGTCCAGTGTGTGTGTGTTTGCGTGTTTGCTATTGTGCCCTGCAATGGGAGCACCTTGTCCAAGGTGTCCCCCACCTTGAGCTCTGAGTTCCCTTTCACAGGCTCCAAGCTCCATGTGACCCTGTGTCGGATAAGTGGTACAGAAAAGGGATGGATGGAACATATAATGATAAGTCTTTGTTGATAACATATACATATGCACAATTAAATTATTTTCTTCGCATACCCCAGCATGTTAGGAAGTTGGGGTCAGAGCACAGAGCCTTAACCGCCAAGCCACCACAGCCCCCAATAACCAAATATTACCATTACTTATTGAATCAGCTAATTAACAACCCTTCTTCAGTTGAAATGCACAGGACAGGACCAGGGTTGGGAACCTGGTCTTGTTTTATTCCTTAACCCTGTCATGTTTTATTCCTTAATTCTTTAACAAGTTAACATGAATACACAATGTACTTATCATTAATAAAGTATTGTAACATTACCATAGTAGAAATAAGTTCTGTACCAGAGGAATAAATTGGCTCCTCTCTCTCTCTCTCTCTCTCTCTCTCTCTCTGTCTCTCTCTCTCTCTCTGTCTCTTTGTCTGCAGTTACATCTTTCGGCTGAGCTGCACGCGCCTGGGCCAGTGGGCCATCGGCTATGTCACTGGTGATGGGAACATCCTGCAGACCATCCCCCACAACAAACCGCTCTTCCAGGCACTCATCGATGGCTGCCGGGAAGGCTTGTAAGTGCTGCATCACACACACACAACACTCTAGAGAGAAATATTATAAAGCCCAAGTACAGAAAGAAAAAAAACCCCAACAACTGTTTTATGAAAGAGTACTAAGTTGTGCTTGCACAAATTTAATACTTCTCTCTCGGTTGTATTTGCCTGCAATTGCTAAAGTGATGTTGAGGTGTTGTAATTCACACGACGGGTGCTAATGAGTCTACTCACATGGCTCTGTATTTTGCGTCATATTCATACTTTCACCTGTGGACTCACACAGACAGTAACCCAAGCTCAGGCTCAAACCAGGGACCCTGGAGCCGTAAGGCTGCAAAGCTGTGTGCGTTGCATTTTCATAACGGTACAAACGTTCTATAGATAACGACTGTAATATTGGCTTGAACATTCCCATGGATCTCTGTAAAATCTCTCTGATTTCCGACAGGTGGTTTTCTTTTGATATCAGTTGAAAGCTTCACTGTCGGGTTCAGTAATAGCTGACTGTCAGTCCTGTCTGTCTGATCATCTCTTTGCTCCTGACTATATTCTGATACTTCTTACATCAATGAGATCTGTATGATCAGTCTGTTATGTTGAGCTAGGTATTGTATGCTTCACAGATTGTGCCTCAGACTTTTTTGCTTTAGTCTCACATTTTAGTTCGTCATTGGTAACAAAGCAGCAGCGGCTTGTGACCGTAGATTTTGGTGGGGCAGAACGACGTTAATAATGGCATAGTCTCAAAAAAAAAAAATGGTGAGACTATCATGTTTCACTTTTGCTATAGGTTTCTAGCTAGTAACTTTTTTTAGAGTAACCGTGCAGTCATCTAGTACAAAGAGGATTTTAAAAATTTTATTTATTTATTTATTTATTTATTTATTTATTACCTTAAAATATGTTTGACACAGAAATCGTGCTTCCTGAAGACCTAATATCATTAACCAGGGTTGCCAAGTCTCAGCAGAATATGTCACACAAAAGACCAGAAACTATCCCCCACAAAGTTGAGTGCTGGAACTGGGAGACATGCCTTTTCTTCTTTTCTCTGTTATTGTGTGGGGAAACAAGGTTATGGTGTTGCACACTCATTTCTTCACATTATCTACTTCATAATCCTGCTTGTCCTCCCCTGGTCTTTGCAATGTACTGTATCTTACAATAATAAACGATTCTGTATGTCATAGACACAGTGTTCACTTTTGCTTTGTCTTTGTTTGAGCAAATGTCCATCCCTGTATTCTGTTTAATTCTTATTATTTGCTAAAAAAAAATAAATATTTGTGGCAGCTGGGTATTTCAACTATCTCGGTTGCAACCGTGGCAACTTTGCTCCTCCCTTAAACATGGGGCAGCAGGATTCCTTCACCAGTGTGCCTCTATTAGTGCTTGTAGCAGGCGAGGAAATCAATGAAATATCAGCATATATCTTTAAAAATAGCAATATTTTAAACTAATAAATCAGGTTACTCAAACGATAGAATTAGTATTTAATTTACATTGTGAATGAGGATTTTAACAAGGATTCGTTAAAGGGCTGATGTGGTTAAGATGCCACTGTAACAAAATAACCATGACCACGTTTTCTGCCTTAATAATTATATATGTGAAAAGCACAAGGTACACAGAGGTGAACAGCCATATCGGTGCTTTCGCAGATGGGTGTCCATGTTGCTAAAACAGACACGTCTGCCTCCTTCTCCTTGCCTGATTGTGTGATTTTTAATCCTGCCCTGGCTGATTGCGTGAGTAACTGGAGCTAATGCAGCGTGACTGCTCCTCTCTCACTCCACGGGCTGGAGCTGGCCTCTGTGATCAGATAGAGAGGTAAAGAGAGTGGTCACTGTAATGTGAATTGGCAGGGAAAAAAAAAAAAACATTCTGCACACAGGGTTAGGAGTGCTACACGCTGCTATATACATGGTGAGTCTATTTTGTTCATTTTTGCTGCGTGCAGCGTCCTCATGGTGTCTGTTCCTCTGCAGTTATCTGTTTCCCGACGGTCGCAGTTATAACCCGGACCTGACTGGCCTGTGTGAACCCACCCCACATGACCATATTAAAGTCACACAGGTGAGGAACAGGTTTGGCTGGGTGTGGTCATGTTTGCACACAAATGCATCAAAATACAGACATTTTTGTATGGGTTTAAGCCTGACGTGATCTTTGCACCCCTTTTTCTCTGCAGGAGCAGTACGAGCTGTACTGTGAGATGGGCTCCACTTTTCAGCTGTGCAAAATTTGCGCAGAGAATGATAAAGACGTGAAGATCGAGCCATGCGGCCACTTGATGTGCACTTCCTGTCTCACGGCGTGGCAGGTACATCCACTCAGCCCTCCAGTAAGAGTTGTGTATTTCAGCCAAGCGAGAATGTTTTTTGTGAGCCAGTATTATATGTCATGGGGAGCTCTAGAGCTTGATCCAAGCCTCAGTTACGTTTTCTGACTTTGGGGTTTTGATGCTCATGGTGAATCTTATCAGCAGGTCAGCATGTATTCTGAAGTCAAGCTCCACTGAACTGCAAAAGCAGAAATGAAAGGCGGTTGGTGTTGTGCGAGACATTGTGGGATTATTCTACAGGCAGAAAAACACAACACAATTCCACACGTTCTGCCATTTCAGCACTGCACAGCTCTCACTTCTAGGAATACTTTTTTAGATTCCATTTATATACTGCATCAATAGAGGAAGGACAATTGTAACAAACAAGAATTTCGACACATTTCGTGCTCTGTACGGAAATTTGCTTACTCAAAACTTTGGATTTGAATGTCAGTATAAATGTAAAGTATGGTTTAGTTTTATTTGTTTAACAGGAAACAAGCAAATACAGAAAACATTGCTGTTGTGAAATTAAAGGGACTTCAGGTTATACAATGGTACATACAATGGTGCTTGAAAGTTTGTTCGAATCTTCTAGATGTCTGCATAAATATGACCTAAAGCATTATCGGATTTTCCCACAAGTCCTCAGTGTAGACAAAGAGACCCCTATTAAACAAATGAGACAAAAATATTATACTTGGCCATTTATTTACTGATGAAAGTGATCCAATATTTCATATCTGTGAGTGGCAAAATTGTGTGAACCTCTTAGATTGGCAGATTAAGTTGAAGTCAGGGAAAATTCATTTCAATTTCAAGTCTGTGTTTGTATTCATGTGAAGCTGCTTTGAGACAATGTCTATTGTAAAAAGCGCTATACAAATAAAATTGAATTGAAAAGTCAGTGAAATTACAGTCAGGTGTTTTGAATCAATGGGATGACTATCAGCTGTGAGCGAGTGGGCGCTCTGTTTTATTTAATGAACATGGATCTGAAGGAGTCTGATCTTCACAACACATGTTTGTGGAAGTATATTATGGCACGAACAAAAAAGATTTCTGAGGACCTCAGAAAAAGAGTTGTTGAGTTTCCTTGATAAATGAAGTACAATGTCTTTTGTCTCATTTGTTTAATCAGGTTCTCTCTGTCTACTTTTAGGACTTCTGTGAAAATCTGATGTTTTGGGTCATGTTTATGTAGAGATATAGAAAATGATCTCATGCACCACTGTATATACAGTTCACAGCCCATCAATCAGCCATAACGTTAAAACCACTCACAGGTGAAGTGAAGAGCATCATTACAGTGGCACCTGTCAAGGGGTGGGATATATTAGGCAGCAAGTGAACAGTCAGTTCTCGAAGTGGATGTGTTGGAAGCAGAAAAAATGCGACCTGTTCCACTTTCACAAGGGCCAAGTTGTGATGGCTAGATGACTGGGTTAGAGTATCTCCAATATGACAGGTATTGTGGGGTGTTCCAAGTATGTAGTGGCTAGTACCTACCAAAAGTGGTCCACAGAATGACAACCGGTGAACCGACGACAGGGTCATGGGCACCCAGGGCTCACTGATCCACACAGGGAGCAAAGGCTAGGCCATCTGGTCTGATTCCACAGAAGAGCTAATGTAGTACAAATTATTGAAAAGTTAATGTGCATCACAGTACACAGCGTATTGTGCTGCGTAGCTGCAGACTGGCAGAGTGCCCATGCCGACCCCTCTCCACCGCCTAAAACACCTATAATGGGCATGTGAGCATCAGAACTGGATCATGGAGCAATGGAAGAAAGTGGGTGGGTCTGATGAATCACGTTTTCTTTTACATCATGTGGATAGCCGGGTGCGTGTGCGCTGCTTACTTGGGGAACGTGTGTGTGTTTTGTGTTGTGAATATATCTCGTTTAGCTGGAGTATTTCTAGATCTTAACAGCTTGGGAATGGGGACAGTATGTCCCTGCTGTCCTTTTGCTGACCTTCTTTGTGTATGATAAAACAGCAGGGAAGTGAATGACCCACAAATTTGAGGGAAAGTATGTGCTCCTCTATCTGGGTTCATTGTTGTTATTTACCATTAACTTTCAGAGACTTTTTATAGTAATTGCTGTTATTCTGGTGAATTAGATCTTTGTAAATTAACTTCCACGGTCACTCTTGGGCACATTTATTGTATGAACGTTATCCAACTATTAATATATTAAACACATCATTTAAGTATATACAGTGCAATCATATTCTGGCTATGTGTTGGAGAAAGAGCTTTTTATTCCTGTACCTTCTGCTGTCAGAGATTATGTTTTTCAACTCCAGTGATTAGGCTAATAACTGTAACTCGGTCATAACTGTAAAAGTGTTGAAAATGGTGGGTTGTGATTTCCAAGTACAATTTGCCTTTGGGGCTCCTCGAAACCCCACTTTAAGAGACCCCGTCTTAAGGCATTTCCCCCCTTGTTTTGAACAGCTTTAATAGCATTTAATGACTGAGAGCTCTCATTCTCTCTTCCCGCAATTCTAATTAGTATTAGCTTTCAACCGGCGCTTTGATGTGTCGCGCAAAGTCCTCGTCCAGATGGCCTCCATAATCGTCTTTTGTTCTTGTAAATATTGACACTCTTTGATTCGGCAAGTTTAAGTAGAGGAAATGAA
>JAFFST010003378.1:59187-97552 GCA_022414735.1 Noturus placidus | reverse complement strand
GAGAGGGAGAGAGAGAAAATGAATGAATGAGAATGGACGGACCACTGATATGGTTTTGGTGCTGTAATAACACCCAGGGAATAAGCTAAGAACAACAAAATACTGTTAATGTAATCTTAGCACTGGTATACTAACATGAAAACAATGAAACACTACTGGAGAATGAAGTAATATCAGTGTCATGTTACAGCATTCATGTACATTGCCCTCCACTAATATTGGCACCCTTGGTAAAAATGTGTAAAGAAGGCTGTGAAAAATTGTTTAACCTTTGGTTCTTTTTTGTTTAAAAAAAATCACAAAAATACTCTACTCCCATGGATATCAAACAATTGCAAACAAAACACAATTTATCAAAAAAATTGTTAAATAGGTGTGCAACAATTATTGGCACCCCATGAATTCATATGAGAAAAATATATTTAAGTATATTCCCATTGATATTTTACATTTTTAAGTACACCTGGGTGATTAGGAACAGGAAATTGTTCGACCATGATTTCCTGTTTCACAGGGGTATAAATATGAGGTAACGTACAGGCTACAGTATAGCTGTGATGTGCGGCAAAAGGTTGTTGCGCTTCACAAAATGGGAAGTGTCTATAAGAAAATAGCACAAACATTGAAAATGCCCATTTCCACCATCAGGGCAATAATTAAGAAGTTCCAGTCAACTGAAAATGTTATGAATCAACCTGGAATTGGACGCGTGTCTGTATCCTCTCAACACACTGTGAAGAGGACAGTTCGAGTGACCAAAAAATCTCCATGGATCACAGCTGGAGATCTAGAGAAATTAGTTGTATCTTGGGTTAGAAAGTCTCCAAAACTACAATCTGAAGTCACCTACATCACCACAAGATGTTTGGAAGGGTTTCAATAAAAAAGCCTCTGCTCTCATCCAAAAACAAACTCAAGCATCATCAGTTTGCTAAACACTACTGGAACTTCAAATGGGATTGGGTTTTATTGTCAGATGAAACCAAAATAGAACTTTTTGGCAATAAACACCAGAGGTGGTTTTGGTGCACACTGAGAGGTAGCCATATGGAAAAGTACCTCATGCCCACGGTTAAGTATGGCGGTGGCTCTTTAATGTCTTGGGTCTGTTTTTCTGCCAGAGGACCTGGACATTTTGTTAGGATACATGTCATCATGGACTCTATCAAATATCAACAGATACAGTATTAAATGAAAATCTTACTACCTCTACCAGAAAGCTTAAAATTGTCCGTGGTTGGATCTTCCAGCAGGACAATAATCCAAAACATGCATCAAAATAACACAAAAATGGTTTACTGACAAAAAAATCAAGATCCTGACATGGCCATCCCATTCCCCTGACTTAAAACCCATAGAAAACCTGTGGGGTGAACTGAAGAGGAAAGTCCATCAGCGTGGACCTTTAAATGTGAAGGATCTGGAGAGTTTCTTTATGGAGAAATGGTCTCAGATCCCTTTGCCATGTATTGTCCTTATCATTATATATAGCATTATATACTATCTTGGCAAATGTGGTAGCACTAAGTATTAACTAAAAGGGTGCCAATAATTGTTGCACACCAATATTTAACAAAGATTGTGTGTGTATATATATATATATATATATATAAAATGTGTGTGTGTGTGTAAGTAAACGTGTTGTGTTTGCAATTGTATGATATCCATGAGAGCAGTGTTTTTGACCAAAAGGATAAACAATAAAGACAAATTTCCACAGTCTTCTTTGCTCAGATTTACCAAGGGTGCCAATATTAGTGGAGGGCACTGTAAATTTAAATTGACACACATTGAGTGATTATGCAATGGGACAGGGCATGACTTTCGGAAATAAACAAAAGCACAGAAATGGTGACTCATGAGCAAGGCACAGATTGAGGATATATGAAGGTGCACGTTGCCATAACAACACACTGAGGAATGTCCACATGGTAAATAAGATGAAGGCCTGGTCAGTGTGAGATGGCTGATGCAGGAACTGCATTGTAGAAATGTGCACTTTGTTTTCATTCTTTTCTTTTTGTTTTGTTTGTTTTTAAGTCAAAATGAAAATACGAAAGCAAAGAAGAGGGTTTTTGTTTTTCTTGGCACACACTGACATAGGAATTAATTCACTAATTCTCTGGAAGCTTATTCTGTTTTCTTAACAGATAAGATGGAAGTTGGATCAGGGTATGTAGTGAGATGTTTTGGGTGATTTAAAATCTTCTCAAATTTCTGCGTCTGGAAAATCCTGCTGATTTTTTCCATGTCCTCCTCCTTTAATGTCCCGCTCTTGCATCACTATTTTATAAAAGCATGTAGTAATCCATATTAGCAGTACATCAGGTGCAAAATTATTCCAGTACTTACTGATACACATCCAGGTCATACAAGATCACTCATTAATTTTAGCCTAATAATAAATCTGAAATGATTAAAAAAAAAGAAAGACAGCTTTTTGCAGTATTTATTATTTTAAAGCCAAACACCATGGCAGGTGAATGAACGAATGCAACGTACGTGGCCCCATCCCAGGCCATCCAGGGCCACACAAACAGTCTGGTTGTAAATCACTTTACACACAGATAAGATATTTAAAATTTAGAATTAAGAAAGCCTAAAGGATGAAAACTGCATTGGAGGCCGATATATAAACATGTTTCTTTAAAATTGATGAACTTATTTTAACATTTACCTCGGTGGATTAAAGTATATCTATTGTATAATCTGCATTTTACAGTGAAGGAGAATCGTGATTGCTTCGTTTCAAACACAGTATTAAAACAGCATTAATATCAGTGTTTGCAGCTCTGATTCAAGAATGTCAGTCACTACACTATTAAAAGTACTTGTGAAAATTATTTTCTAAAACTTATTGTACAAGAATCACTGTAAGAGAATCATTATGCATGCAAAACGAAAGAACAATGCTTAGAGCAGATCTATATATCTACCCAAGATGACAAATTTTATTTATTCTTCTTTGTCAAAACCTTGTGATGTGAAAACATTGCTAAAGCACAAGTAACGCTTATAAGCATGGCATTTCTGACCTTTACATTCCAGAGTGAGTCATGTGATACAAAATATATTAATTGTTTATGCAGGATGCAAGCAATTTCAGTTTCTAATCCTAGAAATGATTAATTCTTCAGTATACATGGATGTGATCCAATGTACATACACCCTTAAATTCTACATAAAAGGACTTGGTTAATCACAAATGATTGTTCATGATGGGGAACACTACTGTGTGAAAATAACTGCCAGGACAAATATGCATCATTTAACTTAATCATCACCATCATGTTTGAGGGGGTGGCAGAGGTGTAATCCAGAAAATATAATAACTCGACTCTTAATTTGTACTATTGATGAATGATTATGCAAAGTATGAACGTTTGGTGTAAGTGTGAACCTCTGAGAAAAAAAAAAAAGTGAAAACAAATAAATGCATTTTTAAACTGGACACAGACAATAATAAAAAAGTGCTAATTATTTAGCGATTGCAAAAGAAACAGCTTCAGGTGCAGTGCGAGTACGTGTCTCTACAAGTAAACGTATGTTCACTTACTGAACAAGAAGGACTGCATACTGTAAGAGGGTGTTGAAAGATTTAGAAGTTTCTCTTCAAGATCAGGTGAACATCAAGCAAAGTCAAGGTGACTCAACAGCTTGGCTTACAGCTAGAAAGAGAGGACTTCAGTTTTGACATTTAATATGAAAGACTCGTCCTCCTGCTCTTCCTTGGGGTGTGTGTCTGTGTGTGTGTGCGCGTGCGTGCAGTATCAGTGCTCTAGTGTACTACTATTTGTGTCTCAATCTATGCCAGAGATCTATGTTATACTTATCTATGAAATACACACTGCCTGAAATGTGTGGATATATTAAACAACCAAAAAATAAATTAAAAAAAAGCAACATACAAAAGCAGCTCTGTGTGTTCAATGGCTTGGAGACAAATGAAGTGTTTTTAGATAAAACAATGGAGCCATCATTACAAATGGTGAGTATTTTATGTCCTTCTTTTATTTCCTTTTAGCTACGATATTAAAGGGAAATTTCACACATTGAATAACTTTATACTGAAATAGTTATGGTGTGTTTAGGGATTCTGGTGCTACTTTGGTCGGCGCTTGTATTTTCGCTAGTTGTCAGTTGTGTGTTGCTCTGATATCACAGAAGGGTAATTGCTAGTGCAATTAAAATACAATTTACATAATAGGAGAAATAAAAAGCAGCAATCACACACATATGGGATATTGATCAGGTTTAGTTGTTAGCTCCTAAATGGAAAAGAGCAAGAGCTTCTTTTCTCACTCATCAATTTCCAGCAACACAAAAACAACCCATTAATGAGAAATCCAATTTAAAGGTAGTGGAGACAGCAAACATTGGACTTAAAAGATCCAGAATGCTGTGCAGCTACATACGATGCAGTTGTGTTATAGCTCAGGTAATTAGCAATGCGAGATGACAAGTGCAATGGCACTGACAGGGGTATTAGAATGAAAGTTGAAGTTTAATATGTTTGAGTGTACAGTGTACAGATGAGAAGGTGAGAGAGCTAAACAGGCTAAAGGAGTAAAGCACCTAGCATTGCTCTCTTTAGGTAGAGATGGAGCGATGGCATTGTGGGTAATGTAGGGAATTGTCAACTCAGATTTTAATTATAAAATAAATCTTGGATGCCATTGAAGATGATGTCCATCCATCCATTTTCCATACCACTTATCATACTCAGGGTCTGGGAGTTGGGGTGGGGGCGAGCCTGGTGCCTATCCTAAGGGAATTCGTGGACCTGGACAGGGTGTCAGCCCATCGCAGGGCACAATTGCTCACCCATTCACACACTACGGACAATGCCAATCACCCTACAGCACATGTCTTTGGACTGTGGGAGGGGACTGGAGTACCCAGAGGAAACTCCACGAAGCACATAGAGAACATGCAAACTCCACACACAGGGCAGAGGCAGTGAAGATGAAGAGTTGATTATAAAGATTAACATGCAAGCCAGTAAGGATGGATTTTTTTTTCTCTTTAATGGATCTGCCTATGCAGCCTGGTTGTAAGCTAATAGGAAGACCAATAGCAAAGATCTGCATGCCTACATATAGGATGGACAAAAACAAGCACAATGGGAAAAGCTAGTTGGAACCTGTGTGTCAGTTTACAAGCTACCACTAGAGGACGCTGCTGAAAGAGAAACGCTGTAAAGCTGAACTGGACTTATTTGCACCTCTCTGAGACTTCAGTGTATTGAGCCCTTAAACTCCCCGTTTATTCAATTATTCATATTAAACATATTATTCAGTAGCTATGATAAACTTTTCACTGTCTCCAGTGATAGTTGGAAGAAATACATGTAGTTAAAATGGACGCACGAGAAGGAGTGTAAGGAGTTAAATAGCTTATTTTTTGTCTCATTAATAGTCAACGTAGAGTTATTTGAATCATTTCCCTGTGAGTGTTTGGAATTATCGGCAAAGCCTATATTTGGTAGACACTCATGCAATGGCGATCAGGAAACCCTGAATCACAAGAAACTGACAAATATTTATATTCCACACTCTCGAAGCAGTGATCATCACAACAGCTTTGGAGCGTTTCCTTTATATTGAATGCTTGGCCACATGATCACCCCACCCTCTTGCATATTTTTGCACTTAGTAAACCATCAAATATTAAGTCAGCTTTCATCTTGCACATGGAAGAGTAAAGCTATGACTATGTCACCTGGAATCCCCTTTTGGCAGTGCATGGCATTTCAATATCATTTCATAGCACTTACTCACAGCCACATTCATTAAGGTCGTATAATACCTGCAGATCAAACGTTAATGTTGTGTGATCTGGTTTGTCACAATGCATGGGCAACACATTTCTCTACTGGTGTTTCACTTCATTCTACAGAAATGTTTACAGGAGCATTAACCACAGCCATGTCAGGATGTCCTTGGTGAGCTCATTTAAGTTATGCAGGGATCTAAATAAACAATTTAAGCCTCGGTAAAAAAATGGCTGTAGTTTCCTCTGGACGTGTGGTAGTACTGGATTGTGTTACGAGTAATTGGTTCCATCTTTTGAGCAGTCATGCCCAGAGAGATAAAGTTGATTAACAACAACAACAACAACAACAACAAAGCATGTAGTATATGGGTGTGTGATTTTTTTGGTTTAATCAATAGAAAGTATGATTTTTAAGTGTAGCCAATAACCAATAAACATACTTATGTTGATGATGACAAAATTGCTGTAATTTATACAATTCCATAGAAACTGTCACATGATAGCCATCCCTTTATTTTTTTTTCACCTTTACTTTTTGCATTATTACTAGTTTCATGTGTTGCACCAAGCACAAGGACCACAACCCTTGAAACAGAAGCCATTACATAATACAATTTCTATGTGACATCTGATACAATAAAAACACACCAGGAATCAAATGACTGAATAAACAGAGAGAGAGAGAGAGAGAGAGAGAGAGAGAGAGAGAGATGAAAACAAAAGGAGGGTGTGTGTCGCCTCATGTATCCAACTGTCACCTTTAATCTTAGTAGGAAAAAAGTAAATGGTGTTACACAGAAGCTCTAATGTATGAGTCAAGGAACAGATTGCTTTGACTGACACACACACACACACACACACACAAACACACATTAGGGGTGTAACACTGCCACCCTCCATCTGTATCTCTTTAATGCACCATATATCTGTATCTGTTTCTGTAGTTAAACCCAGAGTGGGTGTGGCCTAAACTAGATTTTTTTTTTTAATTGTGCCGTCCTGCAAACTTCATAGTGTATCTCTAGCACACATGAAAGTAAAAACTTCCCACGTGTGTATTATTTTTGTTACATCACACAGGATCCTAGTATCAATGCACACCTCTATTCTTAACCAGATGCCCTGGCAAACTTTCTGAAAAGGAGGAAAAATAGTGCACCTCGTATTCATATTTGTATCCATTATAGAGCACGTTATCTGGTCATTCCGAATAATGTATTCGTATTCGATTACATCCCATCACAAGTGCACAAAAAAGCATCAGGTTATTTTACACTTACTTACCCTTACTCCCTGTTCTCTAAGCTATTTACAGTCACAGCAGAACAAATGCAGCCACTCTAATGGACAAATTATTTTGGTTTTCTTGGCTCGCACCAAATGACTTCAGGAGTCTAAATGACTTAGATGAGAAATTTATCCTGGAATAGGTCACACCAGCCGCATACCTTCAAAGAAAAAAGTCAAAAACAGAGTCTCTATAATGCATGTAGAAAAAGTAACGCATCTGCTCATCACTTCAAGGTTCTAATAGGGTCTTGTGCTATGGAAATAATAGATCACCTCATTTGAGTGCTCTCCTTTAAGGTAAACACAGAAAATGCCATTCATACGCGTATATATGATGAAGCAAAGGCCTGTTCCATGTCTGAGCTTTGTCTGGCTTAGTGCTCCTTCCAATACAATTTGTGAGCAAATCCTTTTGAACCAGTTCATATTACCACCTCTATTGTGCAACAAAGGGCTATTGTACTGGTAATTTACTAGTATTTAATGAGGATGAAAAAACATGGCTCAAAACTGCAGAGTGCATTGTGGTTATGTTTAAGAATGTCAACAAATCACAATCCTCGCTGGCTTTGTAATTACTGTGGGTTTGCAGGAGCAACTGTAACATTGACTCAAATGATTGTGACTATTGTATATCAGTTGTTTTGGCTCTGTATTTCAACATACTGGATATGAACTGGCATTGGTAAGGAGGGGGAGCCATAGCAGAGGAACAGTTTCAAAATCACTGCGAATTTTATATACATGAACATCAAGTTAAGGCATCAAAAATGTTCTCAACAGTGTGCAACCTTGTTGCATTGCCAAGCATCTACTGCAGTTACAACTTGCTTATATTCCGGTAGCTTTACCATCAAGATTTATGAAATGCAGACTCTTGCATAGGCCTGTCACGATAACTACTTTTGTTGGACGATATATTGTCCCAAAAATAACTGTGATAAACAATATTATTGTCATTTTAAGACCATTTTATGCACTGTTGTAAATATTTTATTATTATTATTATTATTATTATTATTTTAGATATTATAATGATAATATAATAGCATAATAATGCAAGTACACCATTTAAAAACCAATGAACATTTAATTCTTAAGAATATTCAGACATTGGAATACAATATTGTGAATTCTTTATGCTTTAGTTATTCATTGTCCGTGTGTTAGTGTGTTGTTACGGAAAGAGCATATTCACAACGTGACTTACCGTTCTACATAGCACGTTACTTAAATTCTAGTTCACGTGTACATTCATGTCATTTTGGGGTGGATACAAATGCAGTGTAGAGTTTTATTAAGAATAGGTAATCCAAAAAGCATAAACAAAGATAGTCAAAGGTCAGGCGATCGGCAAATGAGCATGAAGCAGGAAAGGCAAAGTAAACAACGAGAAACTAGAAACAGGATCAAATAACCAGTAGCAAGAACATGGGACAAAGGCTTGGTAAGGTGAAAACTCTCAATACTTTGCGTCTGAACAACGACACAAACGGGGTTTAAATACCGAACATAATCAGGGTGTAACACAAAACAGCTGTGATTGACAAGAACACGTGAGGGAGACATCCAACAATGTAGCAGGGGTGGAGACAGGACATAAACCATAAGAAATACACGTGTCAAGTAAACAGGGTCAATGTCAAATGCAAACTCGGAAGTGCGCCTTCACAAATCGGGCTTCAGAGTGCGCTGCCTGCTCTGGTGCTTTGCATTAGGGGAAATTGGGGCGGAGTCCAAACCGTCACCCCCCAATCCCAAAGAGCCGTCATCTTTTGTCAAGCTTTGGGGAAGCTAGGTCACCAGCTTCAGACGGGAGCTTGACTTGGTGGGCCGTCTTGTTGCCTTTCCTGAGTGTGGAGTGCTGTCCTCAGCGGAGCATAGAGGCAGAATGACATACTCAGTAGAATAGGATGGCAGCGCGACATTCTCAGTGGACCATGGAGGCAAGGCTTGAGAGGCCATCTTGTCGATCTCAAACAGAAGCATGGCTTGGGAGGTAGTCTCGTCGACCTCAGACAGAAGCATGGCTTGGGAGGCCGTCGAGTTGACCTCAGACAGCAGCATGGCTTGGGAGGCCGTCTCGTCGCCCTCAGACTGGAGAATGGCTTGGGAGGCTATCTTGTCGATCTCAGACAAGAGCATGGCTTTGGAGGCCATCTCGTTGTACATTTTGGGCTTCATACTTTACTTCTGATTAAATTTTCACCCCATACTTATACGCAGTTACAGTTTCTCTGTAATTTTTCCACTCCATCTGTTGTAAAAGGAATGAACTTCTGAAACTTGAATGTACTGACCATTATCATCAATGTCAACTCTGAAAGCCCTTTATGCAAGTCTTCTCTACACTTTGAGAATTTTTCAGGATCCATTCAGTCAATATTCAAGGATTTGAGGCTTCATCTCCAGAACAGAAAGAACTGTCAGTCAGCCAGCATAGTAGGCTTTCTGGTTAACCTAGACATGTTTTCTCCACAGATGCTCACAATGAGTTTGTTCTAAAAAAACGATGACAAACATTTGATTTTGAATAGTTCTCATATTACCTACAAACAGCAGAAATCTAAAGCAACAGCAAACCAATGCCCACAATTACCTATTGCAAGTACTGTGACCACAATAAAAATACAAAGACTTGCTATGAAGGCAGTTTCACAGATACCGGGGTTTTTTTTTTAAGGGTGACCAAAAATCTGTGTAAAAATCACATACCAAAAAGTATTTTTTTTTTTTGTCAATAAAAGAAATTTAAAAATAGAAGATGAATAGTTATTGTTAAGTCCAGGTAGGAGAAATGATAAGCAAAAGTAATTTTTCACTTATATTGTCCGAAAATGCAGATACAACATTTTAAAAAGCATTTTTGCTTCACCACAATCATGAAACATACTATATTTTGTGGAGTGCAATCATGTTCTCACCATGTCTGTAATCATTTCGGAATATGGTTCTAAAGCTACACCTAAAAGCTAGCAAATAATCATAGGCATACAAGCTGGCCCTGAACAAGCTATTTAAGGCCCTATCAACAACAACTTTTAATCCGCTGTGAAAACTTTTTCTCTTTAGGTAATTTTATAAATTCCTTTATTGATTTACAAAGCAAGAAACAAAACACTAAACAAAGTGTCTCATTTAAATTTTGTATTTTGTATTTCTGATTAATAACAACTTAGTTTTCTTTTGTTTCTCTTGGCTGGATTTTGTAACACAAATCAAATATCCATTCATGTTTAATTAAAAAAAAAAATGTTAAAATTCAAAAGGTTGAATTTTGCATATTAGAATTTTTTATGTCACATTATAGAAAACTCCTTTTCAACCTATTAGAGGTACATTTTACCTTTAAAAACATATAATTAAAAAATTACAGGTTTTGAGGTTTTTAAAATGTAGAACCCTGAATACAAATCTCAAAATTTAAAATATCAAAAAATACAGATTATATGTAAATTAGGCCAAAGGTTAAATATCTGGGAATCCAAGGGAAAAGTCAATGCTTTCAGAATGGTCAAACTCAGATTTTAGCCAATCAAAGTCATCTTCCACGCTCACATCCATGACTGTGCAGTCAAAAATGGAATACAGTAGAATCAACCAGACAATATGTCTGAGAGAAAAGTACATCTACTGTAAAGTTTCTACATTCTTCTGAAATAGCTAAATTCCTATTAAGCAACTAACTTTGGCTGAGAGTGGATATACACAGATCAGCCATAACATTAAAATCACGTACAGGTGAAGTGAATAACATTGATTTCATTAATAGGCACTGTTTCAAAGAGGATCAAATGTTTCTTGT
This sequence comes from Noturus placidus, assembly GCA_022414735.1. Taxonomy (NCBI): domain Eukaryota; kingdom Metazoa; phylum Chordata; class Actinopteri; order Siluriformes; family Ictaluridae; genus Noturus; species Noturus placidus. Next base: position 86,682 of record JAFFST010003378.1, on the reverse strand, counting down.
ATTTAAAAAAAAAAAATCCATGAGGTGTACAATTTTTTTCCCATGACTATCATGTTATCACATTATCATATCTGCTGGCAACATCTTGGTGCCAGATACCACAGCACACATTCAGAGGACTTGTGAAGTTCATGCCTTGACACGTTACAGCAGTTTTGGTGGCACAAGGGGACCTACACAATATTAGGCAGGTGGTTTTAATGTTATGGCAGATCGGTGGAATAAGTCTACACACCCCTGTTAACGGCAGGATTTTTGAAGTAAAAGAATGACACTAAGATCAATCATGTAAGATATGTTCCCACTTTTAATGTGAAATTTCAAAGTACAAATACAGTGAAAAACAGTCAGAAACATTTTTAAGGAAAAAAAAAGAAAAAACTTTTTAATAATAAACAAGTAGCATAAGTGTACACACCCATAAACTAATACTTTGTTGAAGCACATTTTGATTTTATTACTATTTTTGGGTAGGAGTCTATCAGTATGGTAAATCTTGACTTCTTTAGCTGGAATTAGGTCTGGGTTCTGGATAGGCCATTCAAAAACACTGGTCTTCTTTTGGTTAAGCCATTCTTTTGTTAATTTTGATGTATGCTTTGGGTCACTGTCCTACTGAAAGGTGAAATTAGCAGACACCTGAAAGTTTTGCACTCAAAATAGACTGGTATTTGTAGCCATTCATGAATCTCTCCACCTTGATAAAAGGCCGAGTTCTGGCTGAAGAAAAGCAGCCCTAAACCATGGGAAAGGTGTTCTTTTGATGATGTGCTTTTTTTGTGCCAAACATACCTTTTGGAATTACTTTCATCAGACCTTAAGACATTTTGCCACGTGAATTGGGGTGATTTAGTTTGGGTTTGGATGTTTTTTGTTAGAAAGTTCTTCTGGCTAGCCACCCTAACCCATAGCCCAGATATGTGAAGAATATGAGAGATTGTTGTCACATGCAGATAATAATATAGTACTTGTCAGATATATCTGCAGCTCCTTTACTGTTGCCGTAAGTTTCTTGGATGACTCCCTGGTCAATTTTTTCTTTGTTCTAGGTAATGCCACTGTGGTGTCCCCTTCTACCCATTTATTTGTTGTTGTGTTCCATGGTGCAGCTAATGTTTTGGAAATTCTTTCCCCTCGTTCAGCAAGTGAGATAATATACATACTTTGTAAGCTCTTTGCGGACCATGGAGTAAGCAGTTAGATTAAACCAAGAAGATGTAAAGAAAATCCTACAGCAACAGCTGATCTTTATTTGGAGTTAATCAAAATAATTTCATTGATGACAACTATTATTTCTTTTGAACATGAGATTGGTTCATTCTGAACACTGCCACATCTCCAAGTATAAAATAGTGTGCACACTTATGCAACCAGGTTATCGAAACTTTTATATTTTTCCCTAAAACGATAGTTTTTCACTTAATTGTTAACCGTTGCAATTTCACATTGAGGGTGGAAAAAGTTCTGACATGATTTATGTTCATTTTTTTTTTTTTTTTACATCACAAAATCCTACCATTTTAACAGGGGTGTGTAGACTTTTTATATCCACTGTAGCTAATGATTGCCAGCAAACTAATGTTAACATAGGCTAAATAGGTAGAACATTACTTAAATAGCTATGTAACATTCACTAACTTTTGTAATCACTGTAGAAAACTAACTATTTGAGTAGAAAATAAACAAAATATATATATATTTAATGTTTGACCACTCTGGAAGCATTCATGGGAATCATTTGGCCTATTTTTTTTTTTTAATAAAATCTTTATTTATTTATTTTTGAGATTTTAATTAATTTATTTCCCCTCTCAAAACCGAAATCATTAAATTCAAATGTTGTTTTAAAGGCAAATCTTCAAGTTCAAAACAAAACAAAACAAAACAAAACAAACAAAAGAAACCCCCACTGACAATCATTCATTTTAACATTTATTTTACAAAAGTGAATTTGATGTAGAGTTGTTTGCAGTCTACTGCATCAGTTTAAAGTCAATTTAAAACTTATAAATTGGAAAATTTTGTTTTATAATGTTTATATAATATAATATTAGAATGTTTTATATATCTCTCAAATGTCCTGTCAGTTCTGTTGAAAATGATACTGTCTTGTTTTGTGATTAGCTGAAACTCTTGAACTGCTTTCCAAAGAACACAATTGAAAGTCTATAATTAAACATACTGAATTCCAGCTAACAGTCTTTAGATCATGAGGTAGCAAGATAAGAAAAGATAAACACTACCGTAATACTCGAGTGACAACAGAAGATTAAGAACAGTTCATGTTGTACATGTTGTGACAGGCTACATGAAAAACATTGATTCTTGGATGTGCTCTGGTTCTGAATCAATACACAAAATGCCATTATCACGCATTTACAATTTTAAAAACATTTTACCTATCCCAGAAACTATGTGTGGACTTTTTTTTAAAACTTACATAAATTCTTTAATACATAAATTTTATGATGAAAACAATCAAATATGATTTAATCAAATTCATTTGCACAGGATTTGGATGCAAAAGCAGGATTATTAAAATATCAAGTAGACAATCCAGAGAGTAAAGCAAATTTAGTGTGAAAAGCAGGCAGACATCGTAGAGAAATTATTTGTTTCTGCTTCTGCAGAATTCTTCTGCTTGTCGCCTCAGGGAGTTTTTCCTTGCAACCGTCGCTTCTGACGTGGTCATTATGGATAAAATTATATTTAAATATTATATCCTGTATAAAATGTCTGTAAAGCTGCTTTGTGACAATGTCCTTTGTTAAACTTTTTATATAAATAAAACTGAATTGAATTGAACTGAGTATGGCTTGGACATACTCGTACACTATACAAAACAAAGTCAAAACCAATTTGTCCAACCAGAATTTGCCACTGGCTGAAAGCTGGAGCAAGATGCGTTATTTAAAAATGGATAATTAGAAGTGAAAAATACAGTAGTGTGCATCATTAGTAATCAGGATATGGGCCATGTGATGAATCTGGTCTGTAGATTGTTGGCTGGCTGAGGAAATGGAGTGTTATTAATTGATTCAGGTTGTGGCATGATTTACAGTCCTGGGAAAAGGAATTTAGTGGCAAGTGGTTATCCTGGGAAAAACTTCAAAATCATGCACAGAACAATATGCATCAAGACACATAACGATTTGTTTAGCTTTTTTCCCATTCTTGTGTTTAATTATTAGTCATGCTGTTGGGTAACACAATGATTTTAAGTAGCTATGTTTTCTGTCATTTAGGGACATAGAATATCAATTCACATATTTGCAAGATAAATATCATTAATTAAATTAGTAAATAATTAAACTGATTGGCGTGTCTAAAGTGTCCGTAGTGTATGAATGGGTGTGTGAGTGTGTGTGTGATTGTGCCCTGCGATGGACTGGCACCCTGTCCAGGGTGTACCCCGCCTTGTGCCCGTTGCCTCCTGGGTTAGGCTCCAGGTTCCCCGTGACCCTGAAAAGGAGTAAGCGGTTGAAGATGGATGGATGGATGGATAAACCAAGTTTTAACTTTAAATCTAATTTTCAAAAACTGTTTTAATTGTATTTGTATTGTATTTGATTGCATTTGATTCAACTGCATTTTAAGGAATTTATCATCATCTTCGATTACAAATTTATTCTGTAAAGGGTTGTGGGGGACTCAGAGCCAATTCTGGAACACCCAGGATGAGACACCAATCTTCAGAACACCGCGCACACACACATTCACACCTAGTGGCAACTTAGGTCCATATACAAGCATATTTTTGGACAGTGGGAGGAAATCGGAGAACCCAGAGGGAGAACCTCTTTGGTCAGTGGGAGGAAACCGGAAAACCCATAGGGAGAACCTCTTGTGAAACTCTTATACATAACAAAATGTTTATTTCAGTTTTCAGCTCTCTTAGTGGGTTCTCTGCCCTTTGACATTTAAAAAAAAAAAGCTTAAGAGAAGATATAAACCAATTATCAGTATATCTGACTTATCAGTCATCTTTTGCTGGACTCCTCCTAAGTTCTCATAACACATTATCTATGTATAGAGAACAATGGTTTGTTTCTAAAATGGAGCCTTCAACTATTCCGCGTGTTTCTTTAGTTCATATTTTATGTCAGCTTGAGTTTGAGTTTATTTCTTGCTAAATGCTAAACATAATTATCAAAGCCACAAAAACAACTCAATTCTTGGTGAACATTTTTAGAGCCAGTTTGGATCCGCCAAACATATTTACCCCATTCCATTTGATACATTTCAGCTGGGGCATGTCAATTAAACAAACGGCTGGTTTCCATCATTTAAATTTTTCATATAGATGGTAAAGAAAGAATAATTGTATAGTAGTAAGTGGTGGCCACAAAATTTAGTTCCATGATTTTTTGTATCATTAGGCAGACACATAAACCTTAATTTATATAATGGTGTAATTTAAAAAAAAATAAATAAATAAAATAAAAAAAAATACACTAATGATGTGTAGTCTTAGAAAAAGGGAGGCCAGTTAATAAAGGAGTATAGTTAATATATAGAGACAAGCATCTGGATTGTAAAAGAGTGTAAAAAGAGCAAGAAAGACAAACAATGAGAGGAAGAGTGCAATGCAGTTTTAGCACTTTTCAACTTTTGATTCGAGATAAATGAAACTCCAGACATAGTACAAGTCAACTCACTGCAATGTTACAAATGTGATTATTTTAATCTGACCTAATCTTTTTTTTTCCTCTAGCAATTTCTAGTTTAATATTAAATATTTAACTGAACATGAAATATTCCATTACCCAATCTCAACTACTTGGGATTAACATTAGAATGCAAAGTAGTAGCAAATGCTCTGTCACACATGAAAAGGGTGCTTAGTGAAACGGACATGAACTGGAGACATGTTATTCATTTCCTGCACTGACCCATGCATTCGTTGTAAGAGCATTGAGTGCCGTGCACATGGTATGCTCGAATATTTCATGCTACACTCAGGTATTTATTTATTTTGAAGATTAGAGTGCTGGAGGGCTGCCCATAAGCCCTCCATCTGTTCACCATTTGCTGCTTTTACACACCCAATATTCACACAGAAGAAAGAGCTGGCCTCTTTCAAAAGAGCTGTGTCTATGTCTCTCACTCAGTTCCTTTCTGTCTCTCTCGCTCTCGCTCTCTCTCTCTCTCTCTCTCTCTCTCTCTTTCTCTCTCTCTCTCTCTCTCTCTCACACACACACACACACACAAACATCTCCTCTGGTTTATGTCCTCAGCTTGTGAGATGTTTTACTTTGGAATGGCTTCCAGAGGGAATCATTCTCCAATGTGATTGAAGACTTACCTTATTAGCCAGCACAGCTGAAGGCCATGAGTGCTGTGGTGCTCGTGCCTTGCGCAATAGAGGAGAACTCTATGAGATCCATCCAGCTTAAAGCATAATGTCAATGCCCTTGGATTATTCGTACTGGAAGCTCGCACCACCGCCATTGTGACAGGTTGAAATTTGGCACCTAAACACCAAAACCTGGCCCACTTGAGATAGTGTGTGAAACCTGGCCCAATCTTTTCTCTCCGTCTCTCCTTCTGCCGAGCTACACATGAGTTTATGGAGATGTTGGAGATCCTGGTCCTTTCTGCTCTCCGGACCTGCATGATCGGTCTCGGAGGTCCTACTTCTGGATGGAGCTCTCATCTACTCCAAATCCAGAATGCTGGGACAAAGGCTTTTCAAAGCCAAACAGATTACATATAGATCAATAATTATCTCTTCAAGAATATCTGTTGTTACCCAGATGAGGATGGGTTCCCTTCTGAGTCTGGTTCCTGTCAAGGTTTCTTCCTCTTAAACATCTTAGAGAGTTTTTCCTTGCCATTTTCGCCACTCAGTGTCTTGCTCAGTTGGGATAATTTCTCACTTTTACTGTGTGTATACTGTGTTTATATTCCTGTAAAGCTGCTTTGAGACAATGTATATTGTAAAAAGCGCTATACAAATAAAACTGAATTGAATTGAATTTAACTTGTATTACAGTAGTAATAAGGTATGAGAAGCCTCTGGACAGCATATTCTGCTTGACCCGAGGGGGGAATGCCAGGGCAATGCCGCAAATTATTAGTAATACAACAGTAATCTGAGATAGTGTGTGATTCCTGGTCTGTCTGAGGTGGAGCCATGGACACAGGGAGGAGAGAAGGAGTGCTACCAGGAGGAGCACACATATTCACACAGTCTAATCCTTACACTCCAATACACTCAGATATTTACAGAGGCTTACAGCCTATCCTGTGAATGTATCCACCACACCAAAGGAGATGCAGTGAGGGTGTACAAAGCTCTTCTTATTTACTGAGGTAAGTGAAGCTATGAAAGAAATCTGGTTCTTTCTTACTAGGCTGCGTGTCACATGGATAATGTTGATAAATGTGAAGTTTGTTATCTGTTTCATAGTCACTATATATATATATATATATATATATATATATATATATATATATATATATATATATATATATAACAAAACCAGAGATTAAAGCTAAAACAATTTCAAAATTTTGGTAGTACATGTGTCTTTATATAGTCTTTACTCAATAAAATCTACAACAAATAATGAAATATGTTTTTAAATAAACTGCCATTTTTGGGGAATTCTTTCTGTTCACTCTGTTCATGATCTGCTGTTTCAGATGAATGATCTGCCTTTTGCTTTCCATATGATGAATTCCTGCCTCATTTTCTTTTTAAAGTCCAAACCCATATAAGCGAGGACTCATCATCATTTACCTGCCTAAGTGGTACCCAGGACACCCGGATTTATACATACTCTTCTGCTTTAAAACAGACAATTTATATGCTGAATAAGATTAGAAAAATTCACTCTTCTATCCCTGGACATGCCTATGCTGAAGGATGTGGAAGAAACTAGATTTCCTCCAGGGTATCCTGAGTCATATGAATGATGTAAGCGCTCAAGAAAAGTCTGGAAACGGCGTTACCATGACAAGGAAGCTTCAGTAGTAAACTGTGTCTACCATTTATACTACATCCGGACAACCCAACCCTTCCCAACCCAACCCAATCCAATCCAAACCAGCCCAGACGAGCCCAGCTTAGCCAGGGGGTTCCTTCCTTCTTTCCAGAATACATGGAGGTAAAAGGCACAGGGGGGCATGATCTATTGTCCCCAATCCTGGCTTACAGAACAAAATGAGGGATTTCCCCTTGCAACCTCTTCCTTGAGGTCAACACATCACAACGCCACCCTGATAAGTCCAACTTAGCGGGGCACTCGGTAAGGACACATCTTCTTCTGTTAACAAAAGCTGCTTCCTATAGTCTGGGTGGTAAACACCACAGATAGCTCAAGTTCCAGTAGGCTCCAATGTGCCAGAGCATGCACATTACTAGCCAAACACTGAGTTTCTGTATACATTAGGATTTATTGTGTATAAAACTTTATTGAGTTAACCGTAGACTGAAAGTGTTAGATTACCTTAGACAGGAAATGTATGTTTGCTGGTTTCTACAAAATACTCCCAGACTTAAATCCCTGTAGAGGATCGACAGTTATTGTTAACTTCCTGTGAGTCATCCACTCTGAACTTTGCACTATATGGCATGCAATTCATAGTATGCCACTTAGAAAGGTAGGGTGTATTTGAATGCAAGTTGGGATCACGTAGTAATTACATTGTCTACCTGCATGTTTAATTTATTTTACTTGTATAGATCAGGAAGGGAGAAAATATTTGTTAGGTCTCATCTTTGAACCAGTTACACATGTTATGACTCGGACTGGTTCATCTGCTATTGTGCAGTCAAACTATACTGTGCTAAGGTGGTAATTGTATCGGTGAGATGTGGTACGCTGTAGGAGAGGTAGCGGTACAAGAGGATAACATTAATCTCCTGTAACCTGGGATTCCATGTGGTTGAGTTTTATGAAGGCTTTCCCATCACGACACTACAAAATCTGTCACTCTGCACTTAAGTGCATTCACTCATCCTTCAACTCTAGCCGGTGGTGAAACCTTCAAATCAGCCCAATCCATGTGGGGCAAGACTCTACCTTATGCGTTGGCATTTTTGTTTTGATGCATTCATGACAGTTTGATTTTAATTGATGCATTTGAGGTTTGTTTTCTCTGCCTTCCCTGCTCGGACATGCTCAGAGGAACTGCATTTAGCTTCAGCCAAGCCGTAGTCAACTAGGCTTATAAGCTGCCATCACATATAACAAAACTTTGGATGTTTTGTAGGAATGTGAACTCTTCACTGTATACAGATCCTATCAAGAGTCCTCAGAAAATCTTACAAATGCTATAAAGGCCTTGAGAAAAATACTGTAGAATCTGAAATAGTATTCAGAATTTAGCATGAATTTTAAAATGCAGCTAATAGATTTACACATCTCTCCTTTGTGCAACCAGGCTCTTATGTGTTAGATGTTTCTTTGTTTCTTACATAGGGCACATTTTAACAAGTGAACAGACATAAACAGAAGTGAAAGAAAGGGGTCAAGATCTTGCTTAGGTCTTCAAAGGTCCCGGGTACTGAAAAATCTATAAAAAATATCAAATTCCTCTTCCAGTAATCTCCATGGATCCACAAATCATCCTGCCTGTGCTAGATACCCAACCTTATAACTATGAAAGTGTACACAGTCTGCATTGCACACAGTGAAAATGTAAAACGCTGCATGCAAATATTCTTGTTGAATGACAGACAGAGTACATGGAACATCTGTACCTGTTTATCCAATGTAAAGTACTTACTGGTCAGACAAGCCAGGTGTTAACGTGATTAACACAATTACATTAGAATATTCTGATCTAGTCATAGAGACACCAGCATTTATTGTGCAATAGCCATGTTACTATAAACAGACTATATAGACTTACCAGTGCCAGTTTTCCCATTTCTAAAATATAAAACCTTGAAGCTGGTTTTAATTTCATGGATGTTAAATGACAGACAGCTGTGTGACATTTTATTGTCAGCCTTCAGCAAATTTATGGCTGCAGTAACACCTTCATAAACGTATTCTCATGAGCAATATCGTGGTACAAAGTGGAAATGAAGTGTAGTAAAGTGGGGCTTATTTGTTGATATAGATAGAAAAGATTTTTTTTCTTGTATGGAGAATTAAGTTCAAGTCCTTCAAACACAGATAATGTAGCATTTGTTTTTCTACAGAAATGGCTTTGTAGATAACAGCATCAAGTAATAATGGAAGTTAGATAACCTAATTTTCATACATGGTACAATGAAATAAGTTTGTGCTTAATTTATGGTGATCTAAGATAAAAATAACAGAGTAAATATTGCATTAGATCTAACAATAGGGTTAGTCAGTAATGTCAAGTAAGTATGTATTGCTATATTAGCACAACTGGTGGCTAAATAAACTAACACATGATCAGCCAGATATCCTGATCCCTGCATGGCATAATCAGACTAACAAGTGTTAGAAGAGGGATTAGGTTTGAGTCTACTGACAGTGCTTTTGAAATTCTTTTATCTTTCAGAAGGGGCAGGGACTCTTGCAATATTTAATTTTGCCACCTTGTGGACAGAGTTTAGTAGTGCAGTAGCCCAGTTGACAGTTGGCCAAACTCTCAATTTGCCATGTCTATGGGATGTACTGGGATGATGCATTATTGCACATGATCTCCCAGGGCTAGTAAGAATTAGAGTTTTTTAATGTATGACACAGTTTAGCCATGCGACCCACAACAAGGCTTGGCTTTGTGAAATTTGGGCTGCAGCAGCAGGGTTCAAGTGAGCTCTAATTATCCTATCATGACCTCAGAGCGCTGAAAAACAAGATTCACTCTGTGGCATACATGAATTAGGCAACACTGGCTATGACAATACAGGGTATTCATTCTTCCTATCATACCAGGCAAACTGACAAGAATCAAATTATGCAGTAGAATAAAATTTGTCACCATTGTAGACCCAAAGACCTGTACAGAAGACTGTCCCTATATGTATAGCCTACATGTAAATCTGATATGTTTTCCCCCTTTAGCCCACTGTAACATCTGTGCTGTGAAATCTAATAGCTTTTCACAAATCCAGCATATAGTGGACCTATTTCTTTAGCTTGATACCCCTAAAACAATCACACATCACCATATCTTTTTCATTCAGATCTGGACCCCTTTTGTATACAGATTAATTCGGGAATCAAATGTAGCTTGTACACAACAGCTCTGTGATATCAGTTCCAGGTCTTTTCACAGGCTGCTTACCTGAACAAATACACAAATGTGATTATGTTAAAATAGACAGGAAAAAACAAATCTGATTTGAGTAGTCCAGCCATCTGTCTTAACATTGCCTGAATGAGCAGGTCAAGAATTAAGGGGAAAGAACTTTTAAAAAAGCTTTTACTCAAACCACACAGGAATCTGAATGGGTTTGTAACATAAGCAAGATTCAGAGTTTCTGGGAAATGAGACACAAGTTAAGATACTTAAGCAACGTGGTGTGACATTTCGAGTTGGACTACATTAACTTTCTTCTTTTGTAAGGGGAAGGTGCACTGAAATGGTTAGCATATGTGGGTGCGCTGTGTGTGGTGTCAAACGAGGAAACTGCCAGATTAGCGTCACCGGCTGCTTCCCAGAGAGAGAGTGAGCGAGCTGATCCCAGGTGTTTGCCCATGTGACTGTAGATAAAGCAGACAGCATTAGTGCTAATCCTGTCCTGATTTTTGCAGAACACTCCTCTTCCATTCCCCTACTTCTTCTCCACTCTCTCTGAAAGGACAGGAGACAGCCTACAGTGAACCATGACCCACTTTTTCTTTTTTTCTTTCTTTCTTTTTTTTTAAAGTTATTCATAAAAGTGAAGGGGGAAACAAAATCTGTGGTCAGAAGACAAAGGAGCCATATTGGCCCTGTTTGCTAGGTGGGAGGGATGTATTAGTCTCTCTATCCTGTCGATCACAGAGACACTAGACAATCGTAGGTGTCTTTCAGCTCATGTATGTGGAAGAGAGCAGACAGCACTTCCCTCTGAGTGGGTTATGCTGCTCTGTGACTGCATGAAAAGTAGTTTGCAAAGATGCATTTGGCTGGCTTCACATGTCTTGGAGGAAGCATGTTTTCACTTTCACCTTCGCCTGTTAGTAGCTGTTATATGTTGTTTGTTTGCAGTAGAATATTCTGTTTTATTATAGGGGTCATTTGCATATGTAGGCTTCTTTGATATCTGTACTGTAGAGGTTTTTATAGGAGGTAGCATAGTTCTCAAATAAGATTTGAGTTCCCTGAGTACTCAAACCTTTATTCTAGTATGTACACACACACCCGCACTCACACACATGAAGATACTCCTGTGTCAACTCTGCTTGAACCTGCAGGGGTCTTTTCATAGGCTCATGAATCAAAACCTGGAATATTCCACACAGCCACAGCATTTGGACTGCTGGACCCAACTAAGTAAAAATATGCCGTCCATGTGTTTTGTGTGGACTGTATTTTCATTCCTTAACGAAAATAATAAAAAATCTGGGTCTGTTTTGTTGATCAATTTCTGCCCTTTCAAAAAGCCATTGTGAAGACAATAGGGCTGTGCTCCTGCAGCTCTGAGATCCAGGAATAATTCACCCACAAATGTTAACATTGTTGACAGTAAATGATAATTATGCTGAGTGAACGTTTGTAATAAGTGATACTGTAACTTTGTGATACTGGATAATCACAATGTACTCCACACAAAGTATTTTTTTTATATGTGCACTGTGAAGGTAAAATCAACATGTGAAGCTGAATGGCTGTTGAAATCCACTGCACTGCCATCACTGTAGTAATAATAATAGCTGAACAGTAATTCATTTTATTTACATAGGCACTTATGTTTACTTTATAGTGTAGCTGTATTTTACTTTAATTTATTGCACAATGTGATGAATGCAAATTCTTTCTCTCAACGGAAGGAAGGAAGAAATAAACGGAAAGAAGTCAAGTAGGGTATCACACTGGAAAGGGTATCATAGAGGGAAGTGTTCATGGAAAACGACATTTTTATAATTCAGTATATTCAGTAAGTGTACTTACAGGTGCTGGTCATAAAATTAGAATATCATCAAAAAGTTGATTTATTTCAGTAATTCCATTCAAAAAGTGAAACTAATATAATGTATACATTCATTACACACAGACTGATATATTTCAAGTGTTCATTCCTTTTAATTTGATGATTATAACTGACAACTAATGAAAACTTCAGAATCAGTATCTCAGAAAATTAGAATATCACTTAAGACCAATACAAAAAAAGATATTTTGAAATGTTGGCTAACTGAAAAGTATGAACATGAAAAGTATGAGCATGTACAGCACTCAATACTTAGTTGGGGCTCCTTTTGCCTGAATTACTGCAGCAATGTGGCGTGGCATGGAGTCGATCAGTCTGTGGCACTGCTCAGGTGTTATGAGAGCCCAGGTTGCTCTGATAGTGGCCTTCAGCTCTGCTGCATTGTTGGGTCTGGCGTATCGCATCTTCTTCTTCATAATACCCCATAGATTTTCTATAGGGTTAAGGTCAGGCGAGTTTGCTGGAACAGAGAACAAGAGACACCATGCTTAAGAACAGAGACACCATGGTCCTTAAACCAGCTACTGGTAGCTTTGGCACTGTGTGCACTGTGTGTAGTTGGAAAATGAAATCTGCATCTCCATAAAGTTGGTCAGCAGCAGGAAGCATGAAGTGCTGTAAAACTTCCTGGTGGACGGCTGCGTTGACCTTGGACCTCAGAAAACACAGTGGACCAACACCAGCAGATGACATGGCACCCCAAACCATCACTGACTGTGGAAACTTTACACTGCACATCAAGCAATGTGAATTCTGTGTAACGCCTCTCCACTCTTCCTCCAGACTCTGGGACCTTGACTTCCAAAGGAAATGGAAACTTTACTTTCATCAGACAAAACTTTGGACCACTCAGCAGCAGTCAGAAGCAAGATGCTTCTAACGCTGTGTCTTGTTCAAGAGTGGCTTGACACAAGGAATACAACAGCTGAAACCCATGTCTTGCATATGTCTGTGCGTGGTGGTTCGTGAAGCACTGACTCCAGCTGCAGTCCAGTCTTTGTGAATCTCCCCCTCATTTTTGAATGGGTTTTGTTTCACAATCCTCTCCAAGGTGCGGTTATCCCTATTGCTTATATACTTTTTTTCTACCACATCTTTTTCTTCCCTTTGCCTCTCTATTAATGTGCTTGGACACAGAGCTTTGTGAACAGCCAGCCTCTTTAGCAATGACCTTTTGTGTCTTGCCCTCATTGTGCAAGGTGTCAATGGTTGTCTTTTGGAAAGGTGTCAAGTTAGCAGTCTTCCCCATGATTGTGTAGCCTAAAGAACTAGACTGAGAGACCATTTAAAGCCTTTGCATGTGTTTTGAGTTAACTAGCTGATTAGAGTGTGGCACAAAGTGTCTTCAATATTGAACCTTTTCACAATATTCTAATTTTCTGAGATACTGATTTTGGGGTTTTCATTAGTTGTCAGTTATAATCATCAATTTAAAAGGAATGAACACTTGAAATATATCAGTCTGTGTGTAATGAATGTATACATTATACTAGTTTCACTTTTTGAATGGAATTACTGAAATAAATCAACTTTTTGATGATATTCTAATTATATGACCAGCACCTGTAAGTGTGTCAACACGAGAGCCTTCATCTAGAGCACATGAGTGAACCAGTGTGCATCTTATTTGTAGAATTTTATTGTCAAAATAATTAATAGTTAAATATCGTGACCACCACTAACCAAATTCTCTAATTTACTTTTGGAAAGTCAGATTTTTTTTTTTCCAGTGCTATGACTGTAGCTAATAGCCTGTTGTGATGGTTGGAGCAAAACCGTGTAAAACAAATCTGTTCAAACCCACAGTGTGTATTTGTAGTCTCATGAGGTCAGCTGTAACACCAATTACAACCAGCTGCACTGATAAAAAATTGACAGCCTGCACCACATTCTAACATGATACTAACACGAAAGGTACTTAATGACAGACATTATACTGATTTTGCTTTCACATTCAAATCACCATGAGCACGTATTCATGTCCAAAGAGGAAAAGTAATTAGCCTTCAAACTGATGTGGGTGGAAACGGGGAATTTGAAATTGGAACACATTTCTAATGGAAAATGCTTTTTGTTCTTCAATCTTTAAACTGAGTGATGAACACGTCTGTGTGATTTACCCTCCATGTATTGTGCACACATATCAAGAACATCATAGATGTCCTCTCAACGGGCAATTATGAGTCAAATAGCAATTTTCATCTGACCGGAGTGGAACCTGATGTAGTTTTCTGCAGCTGTGGATGATCTTCCACAAGGTTTAATGTGTTGTGTACTCCAGTTTCCTCCCCCAGTCCAAATGATAGGCTGATTGGTGTGTCTGTAGTGTATGAGTGGGTGTGTGAAAGTGTGTATGATTGTGCTCTGTAGTGGATTGGCACCCTGTCCAGGGTGTACCCCGCCTTGTGCCTCATGCTCTCTGCGATTGGTTCCAGGTTCCTCGTGACCCAATAGGATAAGAGGTATAGAAGATGGATGGATGGATAATACAACCATTTGTCTCTTAAACTTCCAGAAATGTGGCACAGCATTTTCCAAATCTAGGTCAATGAAAAAGAGAAAATAAAGTGCTGCTAGTGGAGAATTTAATTACGAATGATCCCATAAAGACTAAGACGTGTTTTATGATGGTGGTTTTCGATATTTATGGCTTCCAAACCTGTGCATGTTCACCCAGTGTGGGTTTCCTCTGGGTTCCTACCTACCAAAAACATGCTGCTAGATGGACTGGTGACATCAAGTTGTCCTGTGTATAAAATGTATGTGTCTGGCATACCATCCAGTATTCCCGATATCACACCTACTGCTCCCAGGATAGGTTCTGGATTCAGTGTAACTTTGACCATGATCTAGGAGAAAGTGGTTACTGAAGACGCATGAATGAATGCCTACATGTTTGTTTTTAAATTAACATTATTTTTAACTTTCGGTTGCGGTTTTGTGTTTAACTTTTATTATTTGTAGAAGGCGTGTGATTTGTATTTTTTGCAGTCATTTTTTTTTAACCACAAACACAAGTAATCACTTATGCTATTATGCCTTTGTTGCAACACATCTCACATGTGATTACATTTTGGTGCTCAGTAACTCTTCTTATTACTAATTCTAATTGCATTAGATTTTTCAGCTTCTGAAAAAAAACTATTAGCGCTATTTTCTTTTTTCACTTAAAATTCACTTTTTATTTATTTATTTTTATGTGTGAAGTGTGCTTTGTAGTAACTCGGAGTACCCCTATGGGTACATAGTGGGCGGCTGTGGCTCAGTCGGTAGAGCGAGTTGCACTAATCCACTAACCGTGGGGTTGGCGGTTCGAATCCCGGCCCGGGTGATCCCATGCCGAAGTGTCCTTGGGCAAGACACTGATCCCTAAGTTGCCCCCAATGGCAAGCTAGTACCTTGCATGGCAGCTCTGCTACCATTGGTGTGTGAATGTGCTCTCATTAGTAAGTCGCTTGTAAATGTAAAAATGATATTTCTGTAAAGCTGCTTTGAGACAATGTACCATTGTAAAAAGCGCTATACAAATTGATAATTATTAATTATTATTATTATTATTTAAATGAGCTACTGTCTTGTAGTATGCATTTTTTGATGTGACTTAACTGCAGGAGTGCTGGAATTAACTTTTAGAAGGCTGTGGCTTTTTTATTAGCACCACTATACTATAATCACGTGTTATTTTGGCTGTGGGTTGTTAAACATTAGGTAGGGAAACACTTACAAGATGGATGTGTGTATCAATAGTTTCCGTCTCTTGGCAGCGTCAATGCAAACAGATGACTTACTGATGAAGCAAGGCTTCATATTCATTTATAGCCAATTTTACTTTGTCACAACTTCAGCTTCTAGAGTATACATCATATTCTTTCTGCTATTCTTACAGTTTGTGTATCTAGACCAGTTAATTACAACACTAATAGTGAATGCATAAACACCCATTAACACCAGGTGCCCATAATGTTCCAAGCCTAATGCATTAATTAAACAAAGTGGTTAAAGGTGGTGGTGGTAGCGACGCAGATCAACAAGCAATCAATCAAGCTTAGTGTTTGATTATTCATCCTGTAATCAAATAACAAATTAAAAGAGCAGAAAATGATTATTGGATTTCCATGTTAATGACAGCACATCGGCTAATATGCTCCATTTTTGGAGATGTTTATTGACATATCATCATTTTTAAGTTATTAAGACGTTACGCAATCTGGTTTAATGGAGATTTGGGTAAAGAAATACTTATGTGCTTGGCTGTATGAATACATAATTATAAAATAATAATTTATCTTCATTTGAGAGAAATAGAAATGAAAAACCTGCCAAAATAGTATTGTATTTTTCATCCTCAGAATGGGCAAGTGTAGCTTATTGAGGTGGTACGAAATCCAAAACACACAGAACAGGAGATAAAAATGGATCCAAAATTGGAACATGTTTCTCATAAATGGAGATAAGTGTCTCAAGAACTTTCAGAGAAACCTTCTTAGTGATGTCTTACACCGAATGTTGCATGTGACAGAGAGACTAAGGGCAATAAATAATGTGATTTGTTTTGTGTGGTAAAGTAATACCAGATATTATTTTTCAGGTTTCAGATGATATTTTAGAAAATTAGACATCCAAACCTAAGGCTCTTCTTATCCAGATAGTCTTATCCACATTTGAGTTACAAAAGTGAATGGCTCTCTGCAGACTGGCCAACAAGCTAAGGGTGGTTATACACATATCGGCCACTTTAATAGGAACAACTGTACCTCTGCACATTCATCCAATGATCTAATCAGCTAATCATGTGGCAACAGAGCATTGCATAAACTCATGCAAATACATGTCAAATGCTTCAGGTAATGTTTACATCATGGCTGAAAATGATAAAAAGACCATCTTCAACAGTCCAGTTTTAATGAGCCTGTGCACAATGTAGCCTCAGATTCCTGTTCCTGGCTGACAGGAGTGAATCTGATGTGGTCTTCGGCTGTTGTTCCTCGCCATGGTTGTAAAGAGTTATTGAAGCCTACATTCCACCTCAAACCAGTCTGGTCATTCTCCTCTGACCTCTCTCATCAACACGGTTTCCACCAGCAGAACTGTTTTTTTTTTACACTTTTTTTTCCACACCATTCTGTGTAAACTCTATAGACTGCTGTAAGTCAAAATCCCAGGAGACCAGCAGCTCTTGAAAAAGTCCAACCAGCCTCTCTGGCACCAACAGCCATGCCATGGTCAAAGTCACTGCAATTACATTTTTCTCCATTGTCTCCAAACATAGAGTTTTCGGTCTATGTTTGAAGACAGCACAAGATTCAGCTGTTGAAACAGCCACGTACAGTTTATTCCATCACCTCGATGCCAGTACAGGAAAGAGGGTTGATCTTCCTTGTTTTCTTACCACTAACAGAGGATCCGGCTTTGTTGTCATGTACATTACAGAACTAACTTGTCCATTACAGATCTAACACTGGGTTTACTTTTAAATAGTCCTGCATGTACAGTAAGGGTGGTCTTGTGGTTCTTCCTGCAAAAGCTTCTGCTGTTAAAGTATTTGTTTAAAAAAAAAATCCATCACTATATGGCATACCCATTTCTAGATCTGTATCAGCCAAGGCTAAACAGCTCATACTTCACAGCCCACAGAGACCAAGACACAGTAAGTGTGCCAAAACACTTTACTGTGAGGCCTGTCTGGATTTGTTCTTATGTTGTAAAGAGTGGTTATACATCTTTATATCTCCCATATCCTGATCTGGGGAAATGTTTCCTACTTGCCGATCATGGAAGGCAATAAATGGCATACACTGGGTCGAAGGCCAATATTTGAAGGGAGTAATACGACTGCAATATTACACAGGGATATTTAAAAGGGATTGGTGATGATGTATATGAACATATGAACATGTGTTTACTTAGATAACAAAATTAAAGTACAGGAAATGCAGTCATGCGAGCACAGCAAATACGTAGCTTAGGGAAAGCAATGTCTCTTGTTATGCCACTCAGAATCCTCTCTCTCTCTCTTTCTCTCTCTCTCCCTCTCTTTCTCTCCCTCTCTTTCTGACACACACACACACACACACACACACACACACACACACACACACACACACACACACACACACACACACACAGTCATGTCAACAAGAACAACTATGTTTGTCAGTCCAAATCTGCCCCCATTCACTGAATCAACAGTTCCATAATACAGAGAGGGACTGCACTGGGTTCTCACTTTCACAAATACTGACGCTGAATGTTTGAACATGCTTGTAAATATTGATGTGGGGTCCCCACCCTGGCGGATGTTCTACGCCCTCTTCAAAACTGAGAAAAGGATCACATAAAGAGTATAGTATGACCTATGGCATCAAAAGAAAAAAGAAAACTCTCGTTGCATTCAACTTGAGCAAATACAAAAGTGTTCAGTAGCAATGAAAAGAGAAAAACAAATGGGATATAAGAGAAAAATTCTTAATGGGAAAAAGAGTGACTCATTTCCCAAAAATGTTAATGAGCACAAAACCTATTAGTGCTAATCTGCTAGTGCAAAAGACAAAAACTGTTTCTTTCAACGCATACTGACAGTCTTGTTTATTTATTTATTTATTATCAAAAGGGACAGGCATTGATCAATCTTGAACAGCAACAAGGCTCTTAAGTAAACAACACCAGTTCACCTATAGGTCCAAACATTAAGTCCTAGCATCTGTATGGAGTAACGTGATATTCCCTGAAGGGAAACAGTTTGGTATTGTGTTGGCCTTGGCTTTATATAACGATGCCTAATATCTGGTCTTCTATTCTTTGTCTTGTAGCGTTTCAATGCTCCACGTTGCTCTAAGATGAAGTTATGGAAAAAGGCCATTTTTGCCTTTATACTCCTTAGTGCTGCTCTCTTTCTCCTGCTCTTCATAACAATGATACCCGCTGGGTCCATCATCCCCTGGGCCTCAACTGTGACTGTATATCCTTCAACAACAGCACCATCACCATCATCATCAACATCTTCGCCCAAGGTGACCAGTCATCGGTGGGTGGCCAGAGAATCTGAGGACATGGGTTACCTCATATCGGAGTGTAAGATAAACACACACTATTCTCCTGTGGATTAGTTGGTCTCAAAATAAACTGGTGGGGGGATTAGTGCACTGCTCAGAAGTTCATGCTGTTTCATTTACACATCTCATTCCCATCACACCTCATGTGTCTGGTCCCAAGGACCTGAGCCAGATTTTAGGGGGATAAAAAAAGCCCGGTCTTTCAGAATCAGGCCAATTATAAACGGATGGTGAGATTATGGTTTTAATTCCAAGAATTTATCTACTCAAAATCCACACATTTAGATAATGCGTGAAAAATCAGCTCTTCCAGACTTCACTAAAACTCTCTTGGTGTGTTAGTGTGCTTTGCTTTGCTTTTAAATTATTTTAATGTCAGTGAACCAATAAAGATTAGAACACTTACCGGATCCCTGAAGCTTCATGTTGCTGAACAAGCTTCAAAGTTAAAAAGCAAAAGGTATTTGTCAAGAGGCCATTGTGGAAAAAAAGTATTTTAAAGGGAGACATAATCCCTCTTCACATGTTTTCATAGGTGTTGAAATCAGGCCAACTGCTCTGCCATCTAGAGCACAGACACGTGTACCTTCCCATCTCATTACTTTATTATAGTGCCAATCTACAGATGTTTATTTCTTTTCAACTGTTTGTGTGTTTGCTCTTTTTCAGTTTCCTACCTGTTTCAGAGCTTCACTGAGGGTGAGCTTCGGAGGGTCATCAGGTCACTGGTGGAGAGGAAAGTTAGGAGAAGGACCAAGCGTGCAAAAAGCGCAGAGTCATGCTCATTGCACCAGGTGGTGCTAACAGTGAGCGAGCTGGGCCTGGGCTATGAAAGCGATGAGACAGTGCGCTTCCGTTACTGCAGAGGGAAGTGCAACAGACGCCTCGGCAACTATGACATGGTGCTGAAAAATGTGATTATGAGCAAGACATCCGAGAAAGACATAACCACTAAGGGGGGCACTGCTAAGACAGAGAGGGCGCCCTACACCCGCTGCTGCCGGCCCACCAAATACGAGAACATGTCATTCTTTGACAATAAGGCAAAATTCTTCACCATTCAGGATGTGTCAGCCAGAAAGTGCGGCTGTGTGTGACACTGCAAGGCTTGCTGAGATGATTGAAGCCAATGAGGCCACTACAGTCATGGGTTTATATAAGCAATTAGATGAATGTATGGATGGGGCTTCAGAAAGAGGCTAGAGTCAATTAGGTGGAAGTGGAAGGTAAATCATATCCAGAAAAATCTCACTTGGAGAATCCATGCATTTCATAATCCAAGCCACAGGTTAGAAGGTTGTGTCTGACCCTCTGGCAGTGCAGAAGGTGGGAAGATGGAAGTTTTGTGCTTTTAAGGGTTTCTGCAGAGTCTTAAGCAGTTTTGAGCTCAAGAGAAAAAAAAAAGATGCTTTAATGATTTGACAGCATGTGAAGTAGCAACCTTCAGTGCTAAGACACAACACTGGCCTTTTATTGAAGCCATGAAATTGTTACTGAGTGGCAACTGCAATAGTGAAAATCCAGAATAATTTTAAATAACAAATTTCCATATTGACTAAAGCAGTATAGGAAAATGTTTTTGTTTTTTTTGTAACAAATACCGTCTGCATATTCAAGTATGAAGTTATCTACAGCTACCTCATTTGTATTTGTTACAGAAATATGCATCACACCAACTCTCTTGTGGGCAATGATGCATTGATACAAACGTTTAAATAGACAGTCTTCTCAGGTCAAATACTGAAAATAACAACATGCATTGTTACTTGAAGTGAAAACCCATCAACTCACACCCTCATTTCACTTGCTCTTGTCAAGAGTCCAACTTCTCTAATTGTTCATATCATCTCCAAGCCAAATACATAATTGGATGACTTTTTTTTTAACTCGTCTAATTTTCATATAGTAGGTCATGAACACTGTGATGTCTGAGACACTTCTGTTAATGTTATAGTTGTAAAAAAAAGATGTTGTCTATATTATCCGTTATATTGATTCTGACATATTCAACTATCAATCTAATGTGCTGCTTTTTATGGACTGTTGTTACCTGAAACTGTGTGGCTCACTTATACCTTAAAAGGTTAAATCTGCTCATGATTCTTAAAGATTATGCTCTAGTACATCCAAGGGGTTAAGTGAGACTTGTGCCTGTTGGATTGTCCAACATTTTAAGTCCACTGTACACAGCATTAACATCTAATTCCCTTGAAGTCAAAGCGGCCATAAATAACCGAACAGTTAGATAACCTCCACATCTACTTTGAAAGTTTCTCTCTTTGTGATTATTCCCCTACAGCAGTGGTTCCCAACTTGGAGTTCACAGGGGGGTATGTGATCTCATTTTCTTTGAGGACAAACATGCATAAAATGTTCCACTATAATTTAATTGAAAGATGAATACATTTTAAATGTTATTTTTTTAAATCATATGCTTGCAATGACGAGGCCAATCTAAAAAAAAAAGGCAAATCTTTTTTTTTTGGCATTTACAGCTAGCAGCTCGTTTTTCCTGCAGTCAGAGCATTGGTATTTTATGAATAAAACTATATGTCTAATAAACATAAAAGTACTGATGACTCATCGTTAAAAAATAAAGTACGGCTATATCTTGAGATCTATTTTAACTTTGGCTTTATTGGAGGACAGGACAGGACTGAATCAGTACAGAATGTGTCATTTGTTGGGAGACAACAATTTCCACTGCTGATGAAACCATCTGGTGGCACTGTGCCTGCGTCTTTACGCACTGAGTTTAACCTGGCACATGAACATGCTTCGGGAGGACATTAAACCCCGTTTTGCCAATGATGACGAATACTTATCATGGGTGATGGACCCTTACATTTGCAGTTTAAAGGAACCAAGGAAAGCAAGGACCAAGAAAAAAAGGTTGGGAACCACTGCTCTACAGGTTGCTGAACGTTTTGTTAAATTATATACATGAAGTAATTAAGCACACAACCACAGACCGATTGTACCTGAATTACTGTATATACAGAGCTATCCAGCTCTAAACACAGCCTGCCATAAAATCTAATGGACTTACTGTGAACACAAGGCAATAGGAGCTGAAGGAACATGTAGCCTCGTAATCGCACCAGAGACAGGCAGATTTACCTACAACACACCAAAAAAGACAAACTGAAAATGTCTAGAGGCTTACACTTTTTTTTCGAAAAAAAAAATGGATCATCAAGAGATGCTTTTTACCATGAGCTAATCAGATTTCTATTTTTATAAATATATTTATAAACTTGCAAATAGAATATTGCAAATATTATGTATTCTCCCAAACTCATCCTTGAAGAAACTGCTACAGTTCAGAGGCATAATATGAAAGCTCTGGAAAACGCAACTTCATGGCGAATGTGATGCAATAGGATTTCAATACACATTTATCATATTTCAACTCATAGATAATACCATATACGTTAATATATTCATATTTTGTATTTCTTTCAAATACTGTATGTCTCAAAAAACAATGGTTTCAAGTGCTTTTTCAGAGGGTGATACTTTGTTTTGGTGTTAATACTTTGCATTATTGTTGGAACAGATTGTTTCTTAGCATAAAGTGTAGGACTGTATTTTGTTTCATATCAATCTGTGTACTATCTGTAAAGATAACCGGAAAGAGGCAGTACTATGTGTGTACAGATAGCTTCTCCCCAAGTTACCAATTTACAGATTTGGCAGTGTTGGGGCCTTTTTCATACCAACAGCAGATATGTTGATGCAGTGCATCTTTGAAGTGAATAATCGATATTTATTGGACAGTGGTGTGCATATTTATTTAGATACTTTACACGAAATGGAAATATTGACTTATTTATTTAAAAAAAAAAACAGCTTGTGCCAAATGTATTTTCTAACAAATCCACTATTCCTAAGTAACTGCTGAATAAACATACTCAGCTTTACAACAAAACAAAACAATGCTTATTTTCCTTTTCATTGCATCTACGCCCCAAGTGTTGCTTTTCTGTTGCTGAAGATTGCAAACTGATGGCCGACTGCGTCATCCCTAATGATAAAATAATAAACATGGCTGAAATGAATGTGCCGAGCCCAAAGAAACATGGTTTAAAAACTCTTTGCAAGTAAACTTTTCAAGAGAACTGATGATTTCTCTTGAACTCACCAGTCTGATGAGTCTGATGAGTTATTTTTATTTTTATATTTTATTTTTATATTTTTATTTATTTTTTTATAAGTAGCTTGTCCGAGATTTTATAAAGTAGCTATTCCAAGGTGGTCTTTAAAGTCTGAGTGAAGCCAGATGCATTAGTGAACAGCTTCATTACTATGGACATTACATCAGCTCCAAGATCCCAGTTTTTCGGTGGGGAAAATGTTTGTACAGCCACAAGAAGCTCATCTATCAACCATAAGATGAGTTCATACAAAAGAAAAAGAAAAAAAAGTATTACACCATGTAATACTTGTTGAAACACGCATGTAAATACAAGCATGGCCCTCTGCAATAAACAATGAGCATAGTGAGGAAACTATGTCTGCTCTGTTGTGTGCTTGCACTGCATAAGCCAACACATTCAGCAACCTCTACTTACCGCCAGTATATAAATGTAGGTGCTCCAGCTAGCAAGTAACATAGTATGCACTACGGAAAATGTGAGTTAATATCATCGAGACAACAACTAACTGATTTAGTGGACTTTTTCCTGAAAATGGCCCCAGCTGCTAAAGGTTTGGGCAAATGTATCTCCTGTGTTTATTCATGCTACACCTCAAACAGCTCCCCTGGGGCCATACCATTCACATAATCATCAAACCATTACAACAACTGAACCGCCTTAAATTCCACAACACTCAGTCACCCAACATTTAATCTTTATTAATGAGTTTCCTAATGAGGATGTCTTTCACCGTTTTTGAGACAGATTGCTGAACTGGGAGTAGAAAGACATGTAAACATATAAAGATAGTGTCTGATGATGACAGGCTGATTCATGAGCAGGTTCAATAGACTGATTAACCACATACTATTTGTCATGTCCAAACTGACACTCAATAACAATGTATGTTTAACACATCAAGTTATCTGCAAATGCTGTGATGTACAAATTTTCCCACCTTGCTTGGAGTTTATACACGTCATTGAATCTTAATTTGTAGAGTCACTTGTAGTGTCTTTGTATACAACTGGTTCCCAAGATAAACTCTGGATTCATGGTGACCCTGACCAGGATAAAGCAGTTACTATTGAATTTATAATACAATACAATAATCCATCCATCCATTTTTTTTATACCACTTATCCTTCAGGGTTGTGAAGGGAACTTGTAGCCCATCCCAGGGAGCCTCGGGCACAAGACGTTGTACACCCTTGACAGGGTGCAAACCCACGTCTACCATGATTGTCTTTGAACTGGGGGAGGAAACCAGTGTACCCGGAGGAAATCCGCAGCACGGGGAGAACATGCAAACTCTACACAATAGGGCAGTGGTAGTAATCAAACCCGCAACCCTGGAGGTGTGAGGCAAATGAGCTCCCACAATACAATAATAATAATGCATTATTCAATTCAATTCAATTCAATTTTATTTGTATAGCGCTTTTTACAACAGGCATTGTCTCAAAGCAGGTTTACAGGAGTAAAAACACAGTACATACACAGTAAAAGTGAGAAATTATCCCAACTGAGCAAGACACTGAGCAAGCCAACCTGTACTGCTTTTTGACAGTATTACTAGTAAGGTAAAATAATAATAATAATAATAATAATAATAATAATAATAATAATAATAATAATAATAATAGAAAATGTATGAGATTTTTTGACTGAATTGAATGTGTGCTGGCTAATGGGTAGGAACCGACAGGTGATCAAATTTGGGCAAAATTAATTCATCAATTTTATAATAAATATTTAATATGTTAAAATAGCAAATTATATTTACATTACATTTACATTTATTCACTTTGCAGACGCTTTTATCCAAAGCAACTTACAAATGAGAAAAATAATAGCAAAGCTATTGATATATCAAGCAGAGAAAAATACAAGTAGTGCTACCATACAAGATCTGTAATTTAGTTCCAGAAGAAGCAAAGTGCACAGAGAAGAGGTGTAAAAGCCTTTTTTTATGAGTTGGTTAGGTGTTCACGGAAGGTGTTCAAGGTCTTGTAGGTGAGCATCAAGGCCATGAATTTGATGCGGGCAGCTACAGGAAGCCAGTGAAGGGAGATGAAGAGGGGTGTGACATGGGTTCTCTTGGGCTGGTTGAAGACAAGGCGTTCTGCAGCATTCGGAATCATCTGCAGGGGTCTGATGGAGCTGGCTGGGAGGCCCGAAAGTAGAGAGTTGCAGTAGTCCAGTTTTGAGATAAGAGCCTGGACTAGTATCTGTGTAGCCTGTTCAGTGAGGTAGGGTCTGATTTTCTTGATGTTGTACAGGATGAACCTACAGGTTCTGGGGTCTGTGATTTATTTATTTATTTTTTTCATTTTGGTACAGTGGTTATAATGACAATTCAAATTAAAGCTGCAAGCAGTGATGAACAGGCCCTCAGACCTGGGTGCACCTTGGTGCTGATCTGCCAGGGCAACGTCATACTCTTACACTTGTATATTGTTAGGCATGTATCACGATGTAAAACATGTTTCCTGTTGGCAGTAGGTGGCACTATGACTCTAACTGAATATTGGCATGTAGATGTCTTCAGGCCCGGACATTTATCAAACATGTGAAGTTTGGGGAAGTTTAGGCATTGTATGCTTGAGTTGTAACAACTTCCTGTTTAATAGTAGTAATAGCACACTTAGGGAAGCTGAAAACAAGCTGAGTGTTGCTAGCATGTTTTAACATGTTGCTATAATGTTTAGAATGTGCTGGCAGATTTTTTTATGTTGTTAGGAATACATTAGTGTAAAACATGCCACTTCCTTTTGCCAGCAAGTGGTGCTATGACTATAGCTGAATATTGGCATGTAGATGTCATCAGGGCATTATTCACATGAAACTTGAAGTTTGGTGCAGACTGAACATTTTATGTCTGACTTAGTGTAAAACATGTCAGTTCACGTTACCAGCAGGTGGCGCTATGACTATAATGGAACATATAGATAGCCTCAGGCCTGGATTCGTATAAAATGTGAAGTTTGGTAAAGATTTATAAAAAAAAAATCCTTCCTGTTTCGTGGCATTAATAGCGTGTTTTTGGGCTTAGCTAAGTGTTTCTAGCATGGTGTAACATGTTTCCAGTATATTTACCAACTGCTGGCATATTTTATTGTTGGTAGGAGTGCATCACAGTGTAAAACATGTCACTTCCTGTTGCCAGCAGGTGGCGCTATCACTATAACTGATTATTGGCATGTAGACATCTTCAATTTAGCATCGTCAATGCCTTTAGATGAGACTGACCTAATATGATTCCCATCTGATGAAATCTCCAGGAGGAGTTCGTTAAAGAACAAGGCCTGGAAATGGCAAAATCTGAGCAAAAATTTAAGAAAGAAATCAAAATGACTGTCTTCCTGTTGAGTTTAGGGCATGGGCTCAATATATAATTTTTGTACGTATTGGCATGTTACACATGTTTACTGAATTTCGTACATGTAGGTGAAACGTAACGCGAGGCGGAATCTGAGAATTTTTGTAGGTGCCGCTATGGAGCCATTTTGCCAGACTCAATTCTGTAACCCTTATCAGTTGTAAACTTTCACCGGTTCTGACACGTCTGCAAAGTTCCGTGAGTATGTTCGGGTATGTTTAGGCCCTTTAAAATGCGATTAATTTCAGAACATAATACTACTAATAATAATAATAATAATAACAATAATAATAATAATAACAACAGGAGCATATCCAATAGGGCTTCGTGGTGCTCAGGCCCTAATGCAAAATGTGTACTAGTGGTGGAATGTTCTGGAATAAAAATGCTTCATGGCTCCAGAAAACAAACTAAAATATTTCTGTATACGTTTAAATAATGGCCCTAGAGCTTGAATAGCTGGATAATGTTGTAAAATAAATCTGTACCAAGGGCACCAGGGGATGCTATACGTTATATAGGTATCCTGTTAAAAACACTAGGCAGGTGCAAACATATTGACGAGTTACATTAGAGTCACCGATGCTTTAATTCATTTGGATGCCAGAAATAAGAGACATATTGCTCTAAAAGTTTGAGCTCAACACTTAAAATGTGTCTCCACTCTTAGTTTTATAGTGACATCCAAGTCAAGGTAATGGTTTAAGTACATTAGTCAATGTCACATGTAAACTATTAGATTCAACATGATTAACTAGTAAGTTAGTTAATAATGCCACCATGGGCATAACCATGCATTCTTTGGGGAGGGGGGGTCGTAACCCCCCACCCCAATGTTGAGAAAATACCAAT
>JAFFST010003378.1:40323-57779 GCA_022414735.1 Noturus placidus | reverse complement strand
AAATTACAGTTTTATATCTTTATGTTTGAGGCCTGAAATGTGGCAAAAGGTCGAACAGTTCAAGGGGGCCGAATACTTTCGCAAGGCACTGTATTACCGTTTATTAAGTAAAATCGGTGTGTGTTCCCCTCCAGTTGTACACTTGGTTGAGCCCATACACTATATTTTATCAGCTCAGTCTGTAAGAAATGGAGACAGCAGACAAGTGTAGAAAAGTGCAGCAGAACAGGAGCTTTTGTTCAGACGGTAAGTAACTTTGGGCGGCTGTGGCTCAGTCGGTAGAGCGGGTTGTCCACTAATCCACTAATCGTAGGGTTGTTGGTTCGAATCCCGGCCCGGGTGATCCCATGCCGAAGTGTCCTTGGGCAAGACACTGAACCCTAAGTTGCCCCCGATGGCAAGCTAGCACCTTGCATGCAGCTCAGCTACCATTGGTGTGTGAGTGTGCTCTCATTTGTAAGTCGCTTTGGATAAAAGCATCTGCTAAATGAATAAATGTAAATGTAACTAGATACCTAAATAGTAGGTAACCTTATCTTAGTAAAGAAGGCATCATACCATGGCTTGGTTTGTTCTTAAGAACGTCAATTAACTGTTGATATTTGCACACCCACAAAGTAGGCTAGGCTAACGTCACTTCCGGTAACCCCCAAATGTCCATACAATGGTTACGACCTTGAACGTAACTCACAAATGAAACGTTATTCAACTCTTACAAACCGGTCAGGACACTCACCTTAACAATGTACAAAACAAATACTGTTTTTGTCCGTATTTACAAGTTGGTGGTAATAAACGTCCATTAAAAATGCTAATGTATGTATTTTAAACGTAGTGGCATAAATAATGGACGTTTCCTGAGGAAAAATATTCTCAACGGAACGGTCTCGAGCATTTCACACGTGATTGACGTAGAAAGCAACCAATGGAGTTCCGCCAAAAGTAGAGAGGCGGGACTATAGCGAGAGCACCTGGAAAGAAGGCGCGAATTACAGATCCGCTCAGGTAAACATGGCGGTTATGTTTATTACTTTTATACTTATACAGGTACCAGGTACCAGGCCGCCATCTGGAAACCGACTAAAGGACCGGACCACCACCACGGCGCTCGACATCGCTACCTTTAACTTTAAGCGCCGAGAGCCGTTACACGTGCGCCACGACGACGGCAGGACGGTAATTTTGGGCGCCAGGGAAGAGCAGTGGCCTGTCGGTGGTGTCGGCTTCATTGTATCCAAGCGATGGTCGCCGATGATTGACCTGGTTGACGTGACTAACCCTCAAGTCAGCATGCTCACCCTGTGCCTGCACAATAAAGTCACCATCCGGATTGTGCAGGCATATGCGCCTACAGCAATTGCGGCCGAGCAAGATGAGGACGTGCTTGAGCAGTTCTATGAGGCCGTCAAGGCAGCCACTACCCGCCGTGCCACCTATCTTGTCCTGATGGGCGACTTTAACGCCAAGGTGGGCAAGAGGATGGATAGCGAGCGTTTTTTCAGCCGTTTCAGCAGCGGCAACAGAAACGAACCCGGCGAATGACTGGTTGCAATGGCCGAGAGCAACCGGCTGTTCATTGGCAACAGTCTGTTTAAGAAGCCTCCCGGCCGTCGATGGATGTCTCCCAATGGAAAGACAACCAACGAGATCGATTACATCCTCTGTAGCCACCGCCATATACTACAGGATGTCACTGTCATCGGCCGCAAGTTCTTTAACACGGGCAGTGACGATCGACCAGTAAGGGCCAAGCTGGTCATCGACGGCAAGATCAAAAAGCGCGTACTGGCAGCCAGCAATCGAGCAAGGCAGTCAGTTACCACCAACCCTGTCATCTTTCCCACTCTGATCGACCACACCAATTGGGCCCAGCTTGAAACCGACATCGACCAAGACTACGACCACTTCATTAGCTTGTTCAGGTTAGGCTGCGATGCAGCTGCAGTGCCGACCAATGGCCGGTTCGGCCTCAAGATCAATTTGACCAAAACCAAGTGGATGTGCAACGAACAGGTGGCCGACACTACCATCCATGTCGGCCAGCAACAGCTCCAACAAGTTGATTGTTATATCTACTTGGGCTAGGAGCTGACTACCAACCACTAGATTGGCTGAGAACTAGAACGACGACGCCAAGCCGCTTGGGTCAGCTACGGCTCAATTGCCGAGACAGTCACCAATAGAGCCATCAACACGGATATTAGGGATGCCTTATTCAACAGCGTCGTCCTACCGGCTATGCTCTACGGGTCCGAGACCTGGGCGATGACAGTAGCCGACCGGCAAAAGTTGGCCTTGACAGAATGCGCAATAGAGCGCTGCATGATCGGGGTTAAACGGGACGATCACGTCCGCAATGAGCAACTGCGAGAAATGACCATGGTGGCAGACGCGGTGGATCTGGACAATAAGGCCAAGAAGCGATGGGCCGCGCATCTGATGCGGCAAACAGATGGAAGATGGACACGCGAAGTCACCGTCTGGCTGCTGATTAACATCAAGCGTCCACTCGGACACCCCGCAACACGATGGCGCGACTCGCTACGACGAGATCTGGGGCGCAATTGGATGAGGCTCACCCAGGATCGACAGACCCGGGCAGATCGTTGTGGTCTGCGCTGAACACTTTTGGCCGGAGAAGACAGACCGATTCTGGATTCTGGATACTTATACTTAAGGTAATTCTTGTGTTTTATAATAGGTGAGACACAGAAAAATCTGTTGAACCACTGTGGGAAGGGCGTGTGGAGATAATAGATAACGTTACACTTTACTTTAATCTTGGAATGATGCAGAAAGACAAAAATGTAGGCACAGGTTTTCAGACATGGATATTATCCCTCGTCCTAACCAGGAATTGTGTAACTTCAATATTTTGTGGTAACTTCACACTTATTGTGGCTTTAGTCTGTGGTCTCAAAACTCAGCCTCAATAGATTCATTTATGGCCAAGCCTAATTAATAATTAACCATCATGTCATCTTAGAGGGCCTGTAGGGATACAACCACTACTATGTTAGATAAATGCCTTGTGAAAAACAGCTTCTTTGTTCGATACTTGATTTTTTTTACTCAGACTGATCACATGACTATCCATGTACTACATATAATATAATAATATAATATTATAATATAATATAATAATAATATACAAAATGTGTTATTTGCTTCATATCTTATTCAAGCAGTATCTTATTCATGTAAGAGCTGTTTCAAATAGTTTATGGTGTAGTGTGTGTATATACAGTACATGTTCTGAGAAACACTACAGACCTTGAGTAGACTTTGAACACGGACTTTCTTTCTTTCTTTCTTTCTTTCTTTCTTTCTTTCTTTCTTTCTTTCCCCCCAGATAGTTATTGCAGTTTCACTGTGTTACAGTTACCCAGTAACATTATTTGCATTTTCGTTTCCAAGCCAACTAAGCCCTCGGGGCATCTACTTTATTGTTTGCCCATGTGACTTGTTTATTTCCATGCCAACCTGTACTCTCTATGGACTTTCAGAGCTTCTTACTCAGATTACAGTAGGATCGGACAAGTGAGGTTGCTGCGTACAGTTAAACCAACATAGAAAACCATTTGAATCAAAGTGTAGCTTCTCTAATCCACTGAGGGACACACTCTCTGGCAAGTGTCTAGATCTTTTTGGATCATTTGGTACAGGGGTCCAAACAAGGAAGCCTGGAAGAGAGAGGATGGCAGACAAACTAGAGGAGTTGAGACAACAGTGTCTGAGTAGAGGAGCAGCTGGGATTAAAGGCCTGGCAAGGCAAGAGACCACACTGTTCTTTTCATGCATATAATTACATACATACATACTTGACCCCATACTATCATGCTTAATATTATGTCAAATTAATACACATACTAACTGTATTGTGACATTCTATTTATTATAGTACTCTGTGGTTAAATCATACAATACAATATTGATGACACTGCTGTGTATTCAGAACCTTCCGCATCATGGATGATGATAGCAGTAAGTCTCTAAACATGGAGGAGTTTCAGAAGGGTCTGGAGACCTATGGTTTGTGTGTTGGAAAGGAAAACATCAAGGAGATCTTCACTTTCGTAGACAAAGATAGAAGCGGCACGATCGAGTTCGATGAATTTCTTGAGAAACTAAGGGTAAGAGACGAAGTACAAAGAGTTAAATGAGTAACAACAGTGAACTAGTTTTGTCCAAGATAAAAGTTATTAGAAACAAGGCGTAATCCTCCAGATGAGCAACAGGCAAATTATTGTTTTAGCTCATGTCAGATCATGTGTCCCCAGCCCCCTATGTCCAGCGCCAGAAAGCAGGTGATCAAACAGGCTTTCCAGAAGCTGGACCGTACCGGTGATGGAGTGATAACTGTGCAAGATTTGGAGGGAGTGTACAACAGCAAACATCATCCCAAGTACAAGAGCGCCGAGTGGACCGAGGAACAAGTGTTCCGCTGTTTCCTCGACAGCTTCGACTCGCCATATGAGAAAGACGGAAAGGTATTTCTAATCATTTCTCTATATCAAACAGGATTGTAACTCAAATATGGTCATTTTAAAGCTAGAAAAAAAAACAGGTTATACGTTAATGAGTTATATCCACTACAATGTGATTATTTGGTGATTACTGGGTTAATGTTACTGAATTCCATAAACCACATGTAGACTTTTAGTCGTGTTCCTCCTACTCACCCACTTCCATATAAAATTTGATCAGTCACATTATTGCAAGTATTATTTTGTTTGCACTGTTTGTGTAATTTTCATTAGAAAATGTCATACAATTAAGTATAGGCGTGCATGGTGACCGTGACCCCCAGCAAAAATGTCACCAGACCAGGTGATACGAAGCTCATGGGAGAAAGAAGTCACATACATTAACATGAGAGTATATTGGGTGCTTGTGCAGCACTGTGCAACACATTTACCATGTTCAGTAACTCCTTTAAACTGGTCAAATCACTGTTTTAAATGATTAAGTATAAAGCTTTTACTTAAAATTAATGTCATGTCTAGTGAGCTCCTAGTTCAATGAATGTGAGCTTCATATCTGGCCATTTCACTCTCGTGAGTTTATTATTGGGACTCACATTCCTGACACGCACACATCAACTCTTCACACATACTGATCACTTTAATAAACACAACTAGAGCAACCATAACACAGCTTATCATACTGTAGTTGGACTGTTGTGTAACTTGGCAGAGACACTGGACCTATTACACTCGTACGAGCTGCACATATACTGTCACTGTACCATGTCGAGATCATTCTCCAAAACCCTAGTCAGTAAATGTATAAAAACAAAGGCCACATATGTGTATGTGCAGTAGCTGTAAATAGATTCAATTTATTATGGGTGTGTGTAATGCAATGTTGCAGTCTTTAGTAGTAACTTGACACATGCTCCTTTCCATTGCAGGTCACTTTGGACGAGTTCGTGAATTACTACAGTGGAGTCAGTGCATCCATAGACACTGATGATTACTTTGTCACCATGATGCAGAACACTTGGAAGCTGTAATCACCATGGCTCATATCCCTTCATTGGAAGGTTATAAATTTGTAAACTGTTCACTTTGCTTGAATTAGTACTGGAAGCAGTAAATTATGTTTTTGGCTAAAATGTTTCACTTCCTGGAATTTGAATTAGCTTAAAAACTGCATCTGTGCAGATGTTTGCAGAGTACACTTAAACAATAAATCTTAAAATTATTTCTTCATGCATATCTCCAAGAGCAGTACAATTACTTTCCAGATATCAAACTTCACATTGTACCAGTGTTCAACAATAAATGATCTGACACCCCCTGGTGGACACACATGTACTGTTTAGATGAACCTCTTATCTGAACAGGTGAATTCTTGACCTTTTTGAATTCTGAAAGATGTGCTTAGTAATAAATCACACACCAACGGAGTAACATTTAAAATTATTCCCAATAGCGTGCAGTTATTTCTTATGAATTAAGCGGCGTGCACCTTCCTCGGAGGAAAGTTTTAAAAAATAGCCAGCCCTTATCCTTGAACAAAACCACCGGTTAATACAGTGTAAACCAAAGTTAACTGATTCCAGGTTTTAATTCACAGTCTGCTCATTAACAAATCAAGACTGATAAAAAGGTAAATGATAGACCACATTTGACATTACACAAAAATTTATTTCAAAGCTTTTCCTTTTTTAACTTTGATTTTTTTTTTCTATTTGTTTTGTAAAGGAGATTGGAGACATGTTCTAGTAAATGATAATATATTCATAGAAATTTACATGAGAAGTTCTGTAGTCACGTTTCTAAATGCACTCAGTATTTCACACACACAAAAAAACAATCATCTCCATTGTACTGTCTCCAATATCACGGAAATGGATAAAAAAAAGTTAATAAAACATTCGTTAAAAAAGTAACATATTACAAACATTCAGAATATGGAAAATAGACATGGATATCTGCAGAGATGTTGATAAATTTTTTTTTTTTTTTTTTCAAATCAAAACAGAAATAACCATATCTGTCCATAAGCAAAGCTAAAGGGCAGATTCTGGTGATTCCATAATGGTGAGGGGGCCAAAGTTAATAAAATTTTACCTTTCTTATCTTCTTCTCAGTGATGGAAAATTGGAGAAGCACAGATCCACAATAGCACAGTCCGTGTGTTGGTTTAGTTCTTTATTCGTTATATCAATAAGAGATCTAACTACTATCATAGCAGACTAGTAGAAGTACTGGTTTATGGTAAACCACTGGAAACGAGTTAGACTCAGATACCAAAAAAATAAAATAAACATGTTTGCGGTCCAACGAGGTTTTGGGTTGAGGGCATAAAGTTACTGAATGGATGTTGTACAATTTTGAGCAATAATGTGATACAGTGGTGGTCTGAAGCCGAGCATGAGAGATTAGGAGAAAATAATACAGTGGGTGGGGGGGACAGCAAGAAAGTAAAAGACAAATCCTGTGGTAGAAATTGCAGCTGTGACATGTGCCGTATCTTAACACAGAGAGAGGAATACCCTCACACTCATCAATATGATGAGGAGCCAAGTCCAAACCCTTAAATGGAAAAGTCTGTTTCTCTTTTTTTTCTTCTCTTTTTTTTTTTTTTTTTTAAGTTTGTTTGCAGTCCCGGAAAACTAAAACAAAACCAAAAAAGCAAACAAAATGATAAAAACAAAAATATTGAATTCCAGATTCACAATAAATGTAGGAAGGGGGGGAAAACGAACTACGAGTTTTAAGTGAGAGACGCTGGAGCTCTGCTACAGGGCTGGAGCTGAAGGACACTCAGCGCTGGGCTGAAAGAGTTGCGGTGGTTAAGGCTGTCCACCCAAATGCCTGCACAAAAAAACCCTGTTGAGCAGTTTTTAGTCAGGCAGCTAGCCAGGGTGTTATGTGCTCTCAGCTGCTGGTGCCTCGGCAGAGGTTTCAGAAGTGCCTGAGGAAGAGGTGGGGGAAAGGTGTTACTGTGATGAACACTTCAAATACTTCATTCCCTTAAATGGCCTTATTTTATTAAAAAATAAAGGAAGTATGCACAGTAGTCATGCGTTTCATTTTCAGATCACAAAGCTCTTATGGTAGTTCGCCATCAAAATATTGGGTTTACAAAGTCTAAATAGGAGTCTTATTCTCCTACAGAACCCTGTATTTATAAAACACTGCATTTGACAGAAATGATATCTGTTCCAAAACGGCTAATCTTTATTTGAGAAAAAGGGGGAAAACACCCCAAAATGCTGCTTAAACTGGCAGTCTCCTTGCAAACAAAACATATGGCAGTGATAATAATCTGAATAACAATACCATGCATGTTTATTATCCTCATATATATATTATATTACAATTTATTGGTACACTTACAGTGCAGGGATATGAATATATCAAAGTAAATATGGTAGATCATTTCAAATAACAAAAAAATTACTTTGGTTTAAAGAAGGATAAAAACATACCAAAAACTGGTATGTGCTGATAGATTGCCAGAAGCTGGTCCCATGGTTAAATATGGAAAGAGTAAAGTACAATGCAGTGTCCTGTTATAGTAAAACAATCAAATCTACTTTGCATCACACCACTCTGAAGTTGATTATTTTCCTATAACAGCACCTAGTGGGCTTTGCTCCTATTTCAGCAGAGCAATTTACCAATGATTACAAATAATTCCTTAATGATTGGCACACAGTACCATTTCAATCCGTACAGGATTTCGCAGAGGTTTTTTTGTGATTGTCGCAGCCAAAAATGCGCGATTTTGTTGCGGCTTTTTTTTTTGGCGTAAATCAAGTTAAATTGGCGATATTGCAATTGCACAAACTCGCAGTGCATGGTCTTTCGAGAAGACTGTTGGTAAATGAAACCTTTTACCTGTAATCATGTTCGACGCACGTGAATCGAATTGGGTTTGACTGTGATGATGTCATATGACGCGTCTTGGCCCAAATCTGCGGTAATTTAGAAAAATCGCAAGCTCCTCTGAATATTGCGGAGTTCGCTTGATTTTGCATTCATTTTTGCAATCACTAAATCCTGGATGGACTGCCATTTATATAGTTAATTTTATGAAAGGTCCTCATCATTTGTTATGACCGCTATAAACAGTCTTCCCCTCACCAGTCTCTCTTGTTCGTTTCTCTTAAATTCTATAAGAAAAGAAGAAATAAATCAGCTTGTCATTTTTACCTAGAAAGCAGATGGTGCAACTTCCTCCTGTGGAACAAAACTCTTACAAAGCTCGGACACTGGAGTTTTTCTTTTCTAGAATGCTTTACCACATCAACAATTCTACTTTTTTTTCTGAATAAATGGCACATTTGTAAATCTGTATTAGAGCCAGCACATTAAAATGACCCTGTGATGTGAATTACAGATGGCATTACCGTCAACGCTGCTTATAAGAAAATTAATCAACACCTTCTGACCAATCCGATTTGCGAATTTAACAGCGCTGTTGTATAAAAGTAATGTAAACTGGCAGGCAGTGTACATAACTGGATACAACACAAACCATACTATACGCTGGGCAATTACTGTGATGTGATCATTCACAATACATTCTCTATAACATAACACTATGAAACTAAACTAAATGTAACTAAAGCAGACAACAGAATGATCAACAGTGTGAGGGGAAGCAGAGAAGTGTACCGCTGGCGGTGGTATTTCCTGTAGAGGCGATGTTGCTGCTGTTGTTTTTAGCAAGCTCGACGTCATCATCGCTGTCATCTTCGTTGGATTGCGTGATCTCGGTGTGGGGCAGTTCGGCTGTGCTTTCTGTCTCTTGCTCCGCACGGCTCCGCAGGGCCAGGATGCGGTGGTGGAGTGCGGCTGCCAGCTGCCCTGCATCCTTCGAGCTAGCCTACAAGAGGAGAGTCAGAGTACTTCTCAGGGTATTTCTTGTCAAAACAGACTGAGGAAGAGAACTCATGGTCATAAGCGTCCAGTAAAAGTGAAAGAAGCAAAATCCAGACACGGCCCAGTGACCGACTTAACCATCTCGAGGCCAGCTGTAAACCTGAACACATTAGATTTCCCTAAAACTATTCCTTCAGCAGGGTGAATTTAAACGTACTGACAGTCAAATGTCTTAGAACAGAGAAATTAATTCTCGTATAGGGTTCAACCCGATACTGCAACTGTTGCACTGGTATTTTCAATTTCTCTCCGCCAATTTGGAGTAACGTTTTGATCGTTTCTAAAACAAGCTGCCTATTCTCTGCAGTCTTTAGTAGTAGCTCTGCCTATCCATGAAACATTCTGAAGCGTTAGTATTTTCCACAATTTCATTCCGACATGCCTTCATAAACCTAATAACCAAGCAAAAACATGGATGTAAGCCCCAATAATTCGAAACAAAAACATTACTTGCTTCTCTTGGAACAGTAACTGACACACAGACAGATGCTCAACATACCGATATGAGGAAAACCTTCACTCCCTGGTCCTCTGTGTCCATGGCAGTAATTCGGACACTCTTCTCGCTGGCCTTGTCCACCTGCATCTGAGCCCACAGCTTAGTGTTCAGAATCAGCCGCAGACTGCCCTGGGTGCGCATCACTGATCAATAATAAGTGTAGAAAGAAAAATTTAAGGAAATATAGAACAAGAAGCTACATTTCTATTACTCAAAAATTCAAAACATGCATCTACTTTTAATAAAAAGCAACACAAAACACTGAGGCTCTGACCTAGCCTGGATTGTAGTGTGCCATCGTCGGTAGAGGCCATGTCGTTGAGTCTCAGCAGCCCTCGACCTCGCTCGATCCACGACTGAGCTGGCTTATCAAACACGAACAGCTTGCACTGCATCTGTAGATCAAAGACAAAACTATAACTCAACATTTTAACCTAATGCTGCTATTTATACATGTGCTGACAAACCCAGAAAATCAGATTTTCCACTTTTTTGGACCAAATCCATAACAGGTGCTTTTCAGGAATGTGAAAAATGACCTTCGCTGACTGACTGAAACAAATCGGTTACATTTCCTCATACCCTGAGCAGAGGTATAAAGCAGGAGTTCGGTGTTTTCTGTGTCAAACCGAAAGTGGCAGTTTACCTGCAGCACATTGCTCTCTGCTTCCTCTCCAGTGCGGACCTCCACTTTCTCCAAAATGCACTTCTTGGCCGTGGCTTTGGTGTACGCTGCTGCCGATTCCTCTAGAGATTCCGTCACACTGTGATCTGGACACACACAGTATTCAGATGCACCTTGAATAGGAGCAGAGCGAGGGGATGCATATTTTTTCCTATTAAGATTATTTTACAGAGTATGAAGTATTAACCAGAATTTTTAAGCAAGAGCAGCTGATTTAAATGAGTTGAGCCCTCCCCCTTTCTTTCAATGAAGAAATGATCAAAATAACATTTTTTTGACATCCACATTGTCCTATTCACTGTTAGCAAATGGCTAAGTGGATTATTTCTGACTATGTGTGGAACCAAGAACAGCACAAAAAAAAAGATGAAGTAGAGGCAGTGGCTGATTTCTTTCTAGACGTTTTTATGGAATTTAAATGCTTGAAAAGAAAAAAAAAAAAAAACTTCACCAACCGTCACTGACTATAATTAAAAAGGTTTTGTTTGGTCATTATTTTTAAGCTAGATGACATAACAGCGAAAGACGCTCACTCTTTTCCGGGGTGGTTTCCTGTGACGAAGGTTCTGATACTGAAGCTGTCTCTTTACATCCCTCTGCTGTTGATTCACCACCTTTTGGAGGACTCTGAAGAACACACAAACACACACACACAAGTTGTTGTAAAAGCTACAGCACGCCGATACTTTGTTTTTCTAACATTTAGAAACCAGAACCATTAGGTAGTGCCAACATTTCTGCAATAGTGTATCCATCTTACCAGCACTCTCTCCGACATGTTCTGGCCAAACACAAACTTGGCTCCTTTGTCTGTGTTGTTCGTGGCATTCAGAGAGCTGTAAAGCCAAACATGCACAGAATTAGACAATTACTGACAAAATTACTGCTATTTAAATCAGAACATGAAAGACAAAAGAAATTTAAAAAATGCATAAAGACAAACACGTAGATGAGAGTCACCTTGAAGTGCCCATGTACTGCAGGAAGTAATTAGTACTCCCAGACTGAGAGTCCTGTGTGGCGTCTTTAGATTCACTGCCTGTGCTGTTCTCATCCAACTGTGGAGAAAATGAGATTTAAACAACTCTTATAGAATCATAAGGCATTGTGATTTGACCAGTGCCCATAAAAACTCACTGACCTTTGCTCTATCTTTGATATTCTGGCCGAAAACAAAACCAGGGTCGACCACAACATCCTTCTTTTGTGTGCTCTCCTCTGTCTTTCCCAGGTCATCCTCTGATCCTTCCTTGTCTTTCTTCTGCAAGAAAGTTACATGTCAGCAACTCACAGCAATTTTACAAAACATGCAAGCAGCTAAGATAACAATCAGATACCGTTTGAGTTGGGAGTGCTTTTAGCAGTAGTTTACTGACTTACTAAGGCATCGTCTCCTTAAACAAATAAAATAATCCTGTATAGACAAGTGAAAGTATGAATATTGTGTGTGTGTGTGTGTGTGTGTGTGTTTATGATCCAGTTTGTTGAGATTACAACAGTAAAAATAAGTCTCACCGGTGATTTCTCTGAACTCTCCGAGTTGTTCAGAAAAATCCCCCGGCCTTCTGTAGCTGCCTCTGAAAACTTGCCCACTCCATTTGTTCCACAGCTCGAGCCTATTAGGGAATCACCAACAGTTAATACCATATATACGTAATACTGCATATCCACCTTTATTTGGGTAATAATTTACTAATATTGCTTCTCCACTGAACATCACAGCTCTAAACCGAAGGCTAGTATACAGAGGATATCAGATTTTATCCAGTCTATAATTAAAACACTCTGTAATGACTCTGTTTTTACAGCATGATAACTTTATCCCACAGTCACGTACAGCTTCTATTTGACATGCTCGGACACTTTATATGGCCTCTACAGCCTCTATGCCATTCACTGGGCTGCACAACATAGCAATGTGTCCAGCACACTGGCTTGCTTTGAATACACTGCCCTGTGTGCAACAAAAATACACTACCGGTCAAAAGTTTGGAGACACATGACTAAAATGCTACTCATGATCTTAAAAACCTTTTGCTCTGAAGGTGTGTGATTAAATGTTTGAAATAGTGTTGTAGACAAAAA
This sequence comes from Noturus placidus, assembly GCA_022414735.1. Classification (NCBI taxonomy): domain Eukaryota; kingdom Metazoa; phylum Chordata; class Actinopteri; order Siluriformes; family Ictaluridae; genus Noturus; species Noturus placidus. The sequence continues at coordinate 45,109 of JAFFST010003378.1, read as the reverse complement.
TATAATTGTGCCAACATATTCACAGAATACTAACATATTTACAAAAAAAAAAAAAAAAAAAAAAAAAAGGATGGGTGGATTTATTATTATTATTATTTTTTAAAAGGATGGCTTGGAGTGAAATAATCCTTGTGTCGAGCGCCAAGAAAATGCCAAGAGTACATTTCTGGAAATTCTAGGCAAAAAGGGGGTCCTACTTTGAAGACGCTAAAATATGAAATTATTTTGGATTTTTTTTTTAATCACAACATATTTCCCATAGTTCCATTTGTGTTATTCCAGAATTTAAATAAAGAATGAGTGCGTCTAAACTTTTTACCGGTAGTGTATCTACAATACTGGAGGTGTGCAAGTTATGTGTGAAAGCGTGTATGTTTGCCTTTTTTTACATTGATATTCTATGTTTATCTTACATGTTAAGGTAACACTGCTTGGCGCATAATTGGATTTCCTTGCCCAAGGCAATGTCTTGAATCTTAAATCTTAACATAGGTCTAGTTTCATTTAGTAATGCCACACATTACTAGTGAATACTATATTTTTACAGGTGCAACAGTACAAGTTCTCACATTTAATAAGTGCCACATATTTATAACTGACAAGGGGCAGTCACTGACACTTGGTCACTTTGAGCCATTACTATAGTCTTCAGTATTGACTTAACTCACAACATGAGAGAAAGACTCACTATTCGACACCTGAATGGAAAGGCGAGATGAGACAGCAGTAACCATTCACTGTAACCCTACAGTGACCAGTAACTAACTAGGTGTAACAACAGCATCGAATGCTTTGTAAGAGGTCGCACCTTGTAAGAGGTTACTTTGAGAGTATTCATATCACTTAATTATCTCTCCCTCCCCCCAATTAATCTAATACAATAGACAGCACTAATGAGCTGAATATGGTGTACAGTATGTAATCAAGGAATCAGAGGAATAGCAGGCTGCTTTGAGTGTACTCACTGCTCTTGCTGGGCTCAGTGAGGGTCTTAGTGGGTGGAGCCTGCAGGACCGCAGGTCTCAGTACGCTGCGCTGCTGCTCCTTGGGTTTCTGACTAGGTACACCTGAAAAACAGCCTACTAATGGATTGGAACGGAAACCGAAAATCCTACAAGAGCCAGCCAATGCTGGGACTCTACAATAGAAAATACAGCCCAAGCCTAAAGAGTTAAAATGATGATTTAGCCAGGTCAATTACGGTATTTTTAAGTGTTTAATTTAATTATTCAAAAGCAACCATAACTTAACAGCTTACAGTTTGTAGGTACTGGGAGACAAACAGTTTATGCATCATACCCAATTTTATTTGTGTGTTATTCTACTAATAAACAAACACTCAGCTTCAGAATTAGTGGCACCCCAGGAAAGTGTTTTCGTACATCTAACCTCAAAGCTATTGAAACTTTGAAAGTAACTGTTCAATCAGACAAAAATACAGTTCTTTGGCAACACACACTGTATTCTGGATCTCATCAAGCAGTATAGGAGACTCAATGCTGTTTAATGTTGGCAAATGGAGGTAGCAGAAATGACTAAACGCAGGCATGCCAATGTTTTCTTTAATATTTTCAGTGTGAGCAATGTCAAGCTAATTGAACAGACATTTTTCTACTTCCAAAACTAAGGAAATTAATCTAAACTGAAATAAAATCCCAACGCACAATGAAATAAAATAATAAAAAAAAGTCTCACTGATTCTGGACATGAAAACCACCTCTATGCGGGAAACAATCCCACAGTCTACATGAAATCTTTACAAATACACCCCTTGCATACGACACCCCTCCTTCCTGTAGGTGGGCTGATTAACTTGCTCTCACTGCATGGAAAGAGTAAGTCTTACCTGCACTTGGCGCTTGACCATGGATCAGAGTTGGAGGTTTCAACCGAAATCCAACTGGCTTCTCCTCTAAAAGTGTTAGAACAGCAAAGAAACAGAAAAAGACAGGGTTTTTAACTACCGTATTTTCTGCACTATAAGGCACACCTAAAAGCCTTAAATTTTCTCAAAAATCGGCCGTGCGCCTAATAATCCGGTGAACTGAGTTCCAAAATCTGTAAAAATGTTGTGCGACTTTGGTAAACGCTCCGCTTGATTGACTGACGGACCATTTCACTGACACAGGGACGTAATACGTACACTACTTACGCTGTCAGCGATAAACCAATCAGAGAACATTACGTAATACGTACAGTAATAGAAAGCTTCTCTTATTTTCCTCCCTACTTCACCTACTCACACTTTTTCTGGGTGGTGTACAACCATGATAAAAGCATGTCACAACTAAGCTCATAAACATGAGTCATGCCCTAGCAAGTGTTTGAGATGATTTCAAAATCATCTTTCCTCTGCTACATAAAACAAGCTTGGTAGGGGGAAAATATCGCAAAGACATCTTGCACAATTGAATCAAAAGAAAGTTATTTAGAAACATGGATAGGAAGCGGTCATGCTTAAACACAATCCGTAGAAAATATTAAATACAACACGTACAGCATACAAAAATAAAAAGCAAAACAGTAAAAGAAACAAAACTAAATGTTCATTCTCTCATTTAATTGTAGAACAGGCAAATGCAATCAATGCATTACAGTCAGTCACTTCCGTGTAAAAATGAATAGCTCACTGGATGGATTAGACAAGGAACTTAATCCGGGCACTGTGCTTGCATTGTTTATATTAGCCTGAAATGAAATTAAGATGAGACTATAATACCATTTGGTGTATTTCATGACGCATTTTGTCAAATCCCAGCTGGTCGTCTTCTTAGTATATGGGTTATGTGACGTGAAAAGGTTTTGGTTTTCATTTTAGTGTGCTATACGCAAGACATTAATAAGTGTTGCATCTCACATCATGCAAATACTGATTAATTAAATCAGGAGCACTGATTCCTCTACATTACAGATCAAATATGTGTCTTTTGTTTTATAGATCATTTCATAATAAGTAGACAAACTATCTTTTAGTACTGTACAACTAACAAGAAATCCAATTATAATTACAAATGAAAACTTCCATCACTTCATGTTGAACTTGAATGAGATTTAAATAGTAGTTTTACTCTGACTTATCAGTTATACTTATAATCAGTTATGGTAAGATGTTCACATGCTCTCTTACCTGGCTCTGAGTCCGAGTTGCCTGTTGGAGACTGACAGAAACTTGACGGCATAAACACATTATTCTTGGAAACTGCAACACACACACACACAGGAAGAGGCAGTGTGACTAGGACAGTACGATGAGCCAACAGTTCTGACAGATGGCTGGTTAACAGTTGGCACCAAACTGAGGTCACGTCAGAATAACACACAGCTGAAGTGCCAAGTAGTTTGTAGCATTGTAGAGAAGAACCAAAACTGAAAGAATCAGGGTTTCTCATGGACTAGCATGTATTAACAGGACATTTACATAAATACATATATACATATTTCCATGCATTAGCAGGGCATTTACATAAATACACATCAAGGCTATCAGACCGGAGTGCAGGAGCAAAGCTTACACATTCAAATTACATCACGAGCATATCTGAAGGAGTTACAGTTGTTGCCTTACCTGAATGTGCAGGTGGGAACTGTGTTAAGGACGAGGTTCTCTCTCTCTTCACGGGAGGACAGTATTCTCCATCCTCTCTGTCCGAGTCTAAAGACAAGACAAATCCACTATAATCCAAAATGCGTACAGCATTACATTCACATATGCACAGCTTAAATCATATTTTAATACAGGGCGGCTGTGGCTCAGTCGGTAGAGCAGGTTGTCCACTAATCCCCTAATCGTACGTTGGTGGTTCGAATCCCAGCCCGGGTGATCCCATGCCAAAGTGTCCTTGGGCAAGACACTGAACCCTAAGTTGCCCCCGATGGCAAGCTAGCACCTTGCATGCAGCTCTGCTACCATTGGTGTGTGAGTGTGCTCTCATTTGTAAGTCGCTTTGGATAAAAGCGTCTGCTAAATGAATAAATGTAAATTAATTTTTTGTTTGTAAAAATCTACCCCTAATCAGATGATCAGTGCATTTAAAAAAAAAAAAGAAAAACAAAAAAGAAGTATTTATATTGATATAAATCCTCAGATGCCAAAAGTATCAATTCATTAATCTTCAGCAATGGTTTGGGACCCGATGGATCTGGAGCATACAGTACAGTACACCCAGGTGGGACACCAGTTAATTTTCTCTCCTATTGTTATCGGTGGTCAACCTAATGTTTCCGATAGCTGTAATAAACTACAGGAAACTTATATACATAAAGGATGCACATTGATTATGATCGTGTTCATTCTAAATTAAATGTATATTATACTATACTAGCGATATATTGCCAGTATAGAATAATAAAATTCATTTTGAATGTACGCAATATCAATCAATGTGCATCCTTTGTGTTCTGCTTGTACTTTGCATGGCCGATTTGACTGGAGTCCATAATCCCTTTTAAACCAGGATCATAGCATGCTACATACAAAGTAACACTAAATGTGGCTTGAGATGGAAAATTAAGCAGACGTACCTTCCCCATCTTCTGCACTGGACCCATCAGCAGATCGCTGCAATGGAGAAAATGTGCCATAAGAGAGACATTAACAACTAAAAAAATATCTAATTGCAAGCCTACCCAATATTGCACTCATGTTTCCAGATATCATGCTCCTATCCATCAAGCATAATAACAATAACATTGTAATTTATCTCGTTCCCACATGGAAATCAGATGATGTGATTACTTGACATGATTAAAGCTGTAAAATAAAATAAAGCTATATATATATATATAT
>JAFFST010003378.1:16528-29093 GCA_022414735.1 Noturus placidus | reverse complement strand
TGGATATGACTCTGAGCACGTGCACTCAACTTCTTTGGTGGACCATGGCGAGGCCTGTTCTGAGTGGAACCTGTCTTGTTAAACTGCTGTATGGGGAGGGAAAATGGCTAATTGAGCCCAATTTGGACATTTTCACCTGAGAGAATAGCAAGACTTTGTTTTAAACTGCTCAGAGACATATGATTATAAACCAGAAAGTAGACAGGAAGTGAGCAATTGACTACAGCTTTTCAGAACATGTCCCACAGGGTGAATGGGGAGCACTAAGGCACCAGGGCATAGCTTTGCCTGTTTAGGGTTCGATTGAGATCGATTTCTGTGTGTGCAATCATTTGGACATGCTGCTTTTGAGACTCTGAAGCCTGAATATTTCTCTTAAGGACGATGACATACAAGACAGATTATCAAGGACTGATTGGCATGCATCTGGCAATCCAGTGTTCCCAGGATCCATCACAACCATGACAAGTGTAAAAGTGGTTAAATAAATGAATGAATGAATAATTATATTACATATAACATGATAGTGTTATTTGGTTGTGTTAAATTAATTACGTTTTTATGCAGTACTTAAACAGCTTGATGTTTGAAGAGATCCTTAATAAAAACAGCTTCATAAATCATTCCAAGGTATTTTGGCATTCCAGTATATGCACCAAAGAATTAAAATGGAGAAAGAGATAAATGGATTAAGTGTATGTGATTAGGATATGCCTCTTAGAATTAACTGCGTATGTGCGGCACATTTGACACATCCCTCGGGCAAACCCCATGTACTCACATGTTCCGTGGAGTAACTTCACAAATCCATCGTAAATAAAAGAAAAAGTGCAAAGTGATGGGTGCAGAGGTGCTGACTTTTTTAATAATTAACTGCAGGTATAATCTAGTTGTGAAACCTTTCAATCTACTTAGATGGAAAAGATAGATACAGACAGAAGCCTTTCTATAAATATTTATATTTTACTTCATTTAAGTTTTGTAATAATTACTAATAAATAAAATAAACTTTATGAATTTGGAAAGCCATTTGTAATTATGGTGTATGTAAACACCTTTTAGTTAATAGTTTCAAAACACCTATTCAAACTTGTGGGCAATTCATCATCATATTGTTTATTCAAGTGCAGTGGGCCAGGATTATAGATGGTTAATCATTTTAAAACAGCTGCATGCTGCTTCTTTCTTTTTCCTATTCATGTAATAATATGGAAACATTTATAGAATGCTAAGTAGTGATGAGAAATGAAGCTCACAGGGCTCACTCGTGGGGCAGGGGTGTGTGGTTGTAATAGGTTTAGCATTGTAACTCTCAAATGGACACATGTGAGCTTCTCTTACAACCCCAACCCCCTCAAAAAAAAAACAACAAAAAACAAACAAAAAAAAAGGTTGTGAACTTTAACCGACGGGAGACTTCCAAATGTTCATTTCAATCCATATACAAGCTTGTAACTATTATTTAATTCATCTGTTCTTTCTTGCATTCTTTTTTACATATCTTCTAAAACTCCTAGTTTCACTCATTTCACAATTCTAGAAAATGATCTACTAAGGTGTCTACTGGAGAAGGGAAAACACTAAAAGATGCTGTTTATAATTGAGAACCTCCTTAAAACAATAATGCACTTGATTAGCAACCCATTGCTAAAACATGGGCACTGTTTTATTTCTTCTTATTATTAGTTCTGTATGGTAAACAGCTGTGCTGCTAGTTTTTCAAAAGATATAACCCTGCTAATATTGAGTTACCTCTTTAATTTGATTCCATTAAATTAATCATTGAAAAATGGTGTCTGCAGAGGCTGGTTAAAAAAAAAGAGAAGAAGAAACATTTTTATTTTATGACTTCTACGTTATCGAGTCAGTACAAAAACATTTTAGAATTCCAAACAGTTTTCCAGCAAAAATTAAATGTTAAAGAAAAATGATTTTATGTCAGTAAATGGTAAGAGACACATTTCAGACAAAAAAAAATAATGAAGGCTGCTGGGTTTTGCTGCAAAAAATAAGAAGGAAGTGCGACAATCAAAGTCTCCAGAAGAACCGTGACTGGTTCTGAAAGATGCTCAATAACACCTACAGCTCATTTCCTTATAAAACTACACAAAGTGTACCTGAGACTACTATTTTTTAAGAAGATGGTTCATTTATTATTATTCACTGCTCTGTATAGTATTTTTTAAATGTAAAAACATTTAATTTTATTATTTTTGAAGGAATTTTTGATCTATGGTATTTCCTGTGCAAGACTTTTTTTTATTATTATTATTTTTTTATTACAGTATAACTAACATTGCATAAAGGTATTGAATAGAGTATAGATGTAAGGGAATATGAATACATTATTGGGAATGAAAAAGTAATGTATTCCAAATAGATATAAATACAGATATTAACAGGTGGTGCACTATTTGTTTTGTTTTATAAAGCTTGCAGAAAGGTTCACATGGCATTTGGTCCGGTGTACTGCAACAAAGACTTTCATGTGGGTGTTTTACAACATCCTTACTCTGTAAACAAACTGAGCTGATGGTTAAAGTTTTTGTTCAAAGACCCAACCATGGCAGTTTGGTGATTTTGAGGTCATTTAACAATTTTTAAAAAATTATTATTTCTTTAATGCTGCCAAAAGATACGCTGTAAAAACTACCTAATAAAAAAATTGCAGTATCCTACCAGCAGTAGAGCTGATTGAGAGCCAGGTAGTTACTGTAATTAGTATTTATAGTATTTCTACAGTAATGTTTGTCTACAGGAACGACAAATTGTAATGCATTTTCAAATAGTTTATACGTATTTATAACAGCAAGGTACTGTACAAATCAGTGATGCAATTAGTTGTAATGTTATCTTAATACTGTCACTGCCCAATATACACGTCAAAACTTTATAAAAATCCAACAAAGAAATATCATGTTTTGGGGCAAATAATAGCCAATCTTCCAGTATCCTGATGCCTCTTGCTATGCGGATTTGAACACAAACCTTCTAATCTGTAACACTATATATAAGCGCTTGAGTGGGAGCTCTATTTGAGACAATTCAAGACGTTGAGTGATTTAGCTGAGGTTCAGGAACTGTCACAGCCAGGATGTACACACCATGCCTACAATTCTGTGATTCGTTTCTAGTTTTTGCATTGTGGTAGTTTTAAAATTAAATAAATTAAAACCCTTCTAGTATTAGCTACATCCAGTTCTGGTTTAAATCTGAATAAAGCTACGGATATTTGGAGCACCAAAGAGATTCAGATACAGACAGTGTTGCACTCTAGTGTCTTGTGCTGAGCTATTGTGCATTGACTGAAAAGTACAAATTCAGTGGAGGTGCCAAGGAACAAGCATGTTTTCAACAAAAGGATTGTTAACAAACCGTTAAGCATACTAAAAGGTTGCTGTTTGCCAAGATCAATATAGTATATAATCACTGTATTATATTAAATCTCACTAGGAAGGAACATAGTTCAAAACTTAATAGTTTCATCAAGCTGCCATTGTGAATTGTCTCTCATCTATGGCCAAACCATTTCACTGACATGCACTTATTAAAAAGGTACAAAAATATGCAGCTCTCACCACCACACAAGCTGTCAGGTCTATGTATGCCAAATCACTGAGTCATACGACAGGTAAATAAGCCTGGAATACCAAAAACCTACTATTTTAGGGGTTGTTCATATTACATATCATATTACACCACAACAAACATTATTTGATGCACTGATATTTCTGAGGAAGCATCAGGTATGTCTATGTTTGGGAAAATAGCACAAAAGATGAAAAGTGCTCTGTTGTGTTGTTGATCTACACTGTGAACTTCATCTCTGTTCTAAATGTTTTTTGTAAGTGTTTCAATATGCAACTAAATAATTTTATATGATTTTTATTGATTTAAATTAAATCATTTTTGTGGCTTTATTTCAAAGAAAAAATGTCTGGTGTAATGGAATTGCAAAAAAAAAAAAATTAAAATCAGTTAAAAATCGGACATAATATATCTCCTGTTGTATGATGGCAGGCACCTTTTCAGATTTTACCAGAGGGACAATCAAAACGACCCTAAAGTGTACACAATAGATTTTATTTTAAAAGCTGGGCTGGAGTAATTATCTTGTCCATTGTACCACACTCTGGAACACACAGTTTCCTCAGAAGCCTGACATATACTTTTCTATGGGAGGTTGAAGAGTTTGATTCCCTATAACTTGTAATCTCTGATTACACACTCTCTGGTTAACTTTTTTTTTTTTTTAAATAGGGACAATCTTTCCAGTTTTCCAGTTGATAGTCCACTGCTTTATCCACACTCAAAACTGAAGAAGTGTGCTAGCCATGCAACCCCAAACTTGTCCAGTGCCTTTAGCACCTCCGGATAAATCTCATCAACCTTTACAGCCTTGCCATTGAACGTGCCATTAACGTTACCCCTGCAGCCTTGCCACTGAAGGTACCACTGCAGCCTTGCCACTGAAGGTGCCACTGAAGGTACCCCTGCAGCCTTGCCACTGAAGGTACCCTGCAGCCTTACCACTGAACGTATGCCTGCAGCCTTGCCACTGAAGGTATGCCTGCAGCCTTGCCACTGAAGGTGCCACTGAAGGTACCTCTGCAGCCTTGCCACTAAAGATACCCCTGCAGCCTTGCCACTGAAGGTGCCACTGAAGGTACCCCTACAGCCTTGACACTGAAGGTGCCACTGAAGGTAACCCTGCAGCTTTGACACTGAAGGTACCACTGAAGATACCCCTGCAGCCTTGCCACTGAAGGTGCCACTGAAGGTACCCCTGCAGATTTGCCACTGAAGGTTCCACTGAAGATACCCCTGCAGTCTTGCCTCTGAAGGTGCCACTGAAGGTACCCCTGCAGCCTTGCCACTGAAGGTGCCACTGAAGATACCCCTGCAGCCTTGCCTCTGAAGGTGCCACTGAAGGTACCCCTGCAGCCTTGCCACTGAAGGTACCACTTAAGGTACTCCTGCAGCCTTGCCACTGAAGGTGCCACTGAAGATACCCCTGCAGCCTTTCCACTGAAGGTACCACTAAAGGTAGCCCTGCAGCTTTGACACTGAAGGTGCCACTGAAGATACCCCTGCAGCCTTGCCACTGAAGGTGCCACTGAAGGTACCCCTGCAGCCTTGCCAGTGAAGGTGCCACTGAAGATACCCCTGCAGCCTTGCCTCTGAAGGTGCCACTGAAGGTAGCCCTGCAGCCTTGCCACTGAAGGTACCACTGAAGGTACTCCTGCAGCCTTGCCACTGAAGGTGCCACTGAAGGTACCCCTGCAGCCTTGCCACTGAAGGTACCACTAAAGGTACCCCTGCAGCTTTGACACTGAAGGTGACACAGACCACCATAATAAGTTAAACCACTCTGATGGACTCTGAAACACCAGAAAATTCTGGAACCTAAAGGGAGAACATATCCACTTGGTTAAGAAGTTCCTTTAAGTGCTCCTTCCATTGCTCAATAATGTCTCCAGAAGAGGTCAAGACTTTCCCACACTTGCTTACCACATACAATTCAAACACTTATGAACAATTACTGTCAATAAGAAATGTTTTGAGGTTATTTCTTATTCTGGATTTTTCTAAACAGTTTAGCTCACTGTTTGTGAATATGTCATAAGCAAAATACTATATGCAGAAACCATTCCTTTCAATTGACCTTTTCAGTAGTGGCATACTGGGGATTATGTGCTTTTTTAAGACTGTACTATTGGTGCAACATGTTTTAGGCCACTTCATCCATCCATCCATCCATCCATCCATCCATCCATCCATCCATCCATCCATCCATCCATCTATCTATCTATCTATCTATCTATCTATCTATCTATCTATCACACACACACACACACACACACACACACACACACACACACACACACACACACACACACACACACACACACACACACACTACTTTAGAGCACTTTAAGAGCACTTTAATCCATTTTTTCTTCTTAAATCTCTTGTCAACCTATCTGTCAATTGGACATTTTATATGTATTCAGGATTTCTATTATGTTTGTCATTAAATCTTTTGTTTTCATCTGCCTGTCAACATATTTGTTATTTGGTCAGACTTACTGTCAAGGATGGTTTATTCATACATCACGGCATAGATTTGAGACCGTCCTAACTTCAAAGCAGACCTGATCACTGGCTTTGTGCAGAAATACAAAAATAATATGTGATGTTTAACTGATGGAATGTGGAGGACAGTACCCATGCATTTGTGTTTTTAGGCACCATCAAGTCTGCTTGGCAATAGACGATCATATTTCAGAGATTTTTTGTGAGCTTTCACTGTCATTAAGAGTTTACTGTAATTAATCTATGAAGACAGCTATGACCATGAGTGGGAAACAAAGTAGATGATGCCAACCCCCACCCATCTTCTGCTCTTGCTGTGGCAAATTATATGCAGTGATTTGGTGAAATTCCATTACTGTGGGCCTCCAGTGTGGTTGAAAAAGGTAAAATATCAAATGCAAAGGCTACTTAAAATAGTAAACTTTGTTATAGATTGTTATTTTATGACTTCTGCATTATCGAGTCAGTACAAAAACATTTTGGATTTCCAAACATTAGTTTTCCAGTGCAAAATGAAATGGTACGGAAAAAATTTGTATGTCAGTAAAGAAAGCAGCATATTAAGACAAAAAACATAATGATGGCTCCTGAATTTTTCTGCAAAAATAAGAAGCAAGTGCAACAGTCAAAGTCTCCAGAAGAACCGAGGCTGGTTCTGCAAGATGCTCAATAAAACCTACATCTCATTTCTTTATAAAACTGCATTAATTCTACCTAACACTACTTTTTTTTTTCATGGAGAAACATTTAATTTCATTATTTTTGAAAGTCTTCTTCCCTCTACAGCATTTAAATGGTCAATGGCACACTTATATAGCGCTTTTATCCAAAGTGCTTTACACTGTGTCTCATTCACCCACACACCAATGGTAGTTGAGCTGCCATGAAAGGTGCTAACTTGCCATCGGGAGCAACTTTGGGGTTCAGTGTCTTGCCCAAGGACACTTCGGCATGTGGAGTCATGCGGGCCGGGAATCAAACCTCCAACCCTACGATTATTGGACAACCCGCTCTACCACCTGATCCATAGCCACCCCATTTCTTGCATGTGCCTACGACATTTGCACAGTACTGTATATGCCAGGAATTATGGTCCAAGGACACATACAAAGATTTACCTGCATCATGATTTGTACTGGACAGCATAACACCAGGGTCTTCTGATCGATTCTGAGCTCAGGTTATTCTTTGTGTGGGTTTTCACATGTTCTCCATATGTCCATGTGGGTTTCCACTGGGTATTCCAATTTCCTTCTATGTTCAGAAAACATGCCGGGAGATTGGCTATTCTAAATCATCACTGGGTGTGAATGAGAGTGCACCCACCCAGGGTGTATCCCTGTATTAGGCCAAGTATTCTCCAGATCCAGGACCCTGATCAGGATAAAGCCATTACTGAAAGTGAACATATTGTGCAATGGGAACTCTTGTCCTTGTCCTTTTTTAAATATTATGTACTTTTTAGACATTGTAATTTTGTTAAACTGAGATTTTTTTCCAAGATCACTGCAAAATGCACAAAATTATAAGGGCTGCAGAAATTGGAAAGCAACATTGGAAATGAGTGGCAGTAAAGTTAATAGTCAGTCAGGCAGACTTTGTTGAAAGGTCTCAGTGGGTATGTGCATGCACACAAAAAGGTATCCAGGTGATTCTCACCATCCCTGGCAGTTAGGTGGGGTGACACAGAACTATACTGACATGTTTTAAGATGGATGCTTGACTAACAGACCTTTAATGAGACATATTATTATTATATATTATTATATATGACATAATCATAACACCTGAAACATCACCAAACAGTTCCAGCTGGTAGTAAAGATAATACAGATACTGTATAATTATTGCAAATTTGTAAAGGTTCTACAATCGATAATTGTTAGTTATGTTTTTTCATCTTCTGACTGGGAAATAATCTGTTTTAGGCATCTACACAGGACTTTTAATGGTCCCCTTGAGGGACAACAAAATAACATTTACAGTTCAAGATTCAACTTTATTTCTGACCAGTGTATGTGGTTAAAATAGCTGCTGTCAGTTCTCATAATTCATGCAGATATTGTGTGAGACCAGACTGACTGCACATATTTCTTTAACAACAAGACCAGCGATTCTTAAAGTGGTATCTGTGGTCTGTGAAGCATAGCCAAGTATAACTGGTCACTTGAGTTAAATGGGTTCAAACTCAAAAACAAGTTGGTCTATAAATAAAGTCAGCTTGAACCTAATGTGGCCTGTTGGTAGAAAATTTATTAATAATAACCTTTATGATTCCAATAAATAGCCAAATAATTATGTTTTACACATATGAATAATGAGCCTAATATGTGAATAGTTGGATTATGTTCATAAAATGAATTTATATTGAGGGGTCTGGGGAATTAAACCTAAAACTTAATCATTAAAGTTAATCATTAAGGTTAATCAGCCAAGAACAGAAATCTGAGGCTGCAGAGATCATTGGCTCAAATTTCAGTATAATACTAGGTATGAAAAGTTTATATGAACATTTTGGAATGTGCCCAAAAACTTTCAAAAACCACTGGTGACATGTTTTCATGACAATCGTTGAAGCATGAGCAAGAATAAGTTAAATATGTTTGAACAAGGAACTCAACATTTTCAGAGCATGCACGTGTTTTCAGGATCTGCTTCGACCCTTAAGAGGAAAGTATGAGTGTCAAAATTTAAATTCCTGAAAATAGTTCTGCCAGTCAGTTAGCACATTTTGCTTTACTGGTCTGCTGAAAGAAAATGTGAGGGGCTAAACTTCAGCAATATTATCAAATAGCCACTGCCTTAAACCCTGCCCTGAAGAGGAATTGTTAAGTGTCATTCACAGGAATCACAGGGAAACTAGGGGCTACATGAGCAAAACATCAGGCCTCACCGCAAGAACTGATAACAAAGAGACCTTGAAATTTGAGAAATATTAGCAACTGTCAGAACATGACCCAACCTGAGAGAGAAAATAGCCTGCGAGCATGAGGTGGTGCGACTCCAGCTTGAAGAAGCGCATCAGAGATTAAACTGTCAGGAGAAACTCTTAAATAAACCCTAAAATTCATCAATCTGTTATGGTATAAAGTTTTGAAACACAAAATGTACTACCCGAGAAAGACATGTTTAGAAATTTGCCGCACGACAGAGAACAAAACTTTGGAAAGTTGATTAAAATCAATAATGCACACTAATGAATATAGTAATGACAGACCTTTTTTTTAGTGTGAAGAAGTATCAGTGTGGCACACATCCTTATTTGCTTTAGGATACGGTTGTTTGAATTTGTTCATTTATGTAAAATGAATGTCCACATAATATCAGTATAGCTGCTATATAGTTATACGTATAAAAAAGAGATTTGGCAATTACACCAACACTACACATATATGATTCATCACATTTATGAGGATTAACCACGAATAGGACTAATCAGAGGTGTGATATGAGGTTAGAGCTCGAGTAGCAGGTAGTATTAGATTTATTTTAGTAACTCCACCATACCACCTATGTGGCCATGCCCTTGTCATCCTGATGTGAAACTCAACTAAGCCTACAGATGTTTGAATATTGGACGTATGTCAAAGAGGGCATAGAGGAATGTTTGCATAAGCCTAATGTTTTGAGACAGAATGTGATTCAGCGGATATCTACAGTATATGACTGTGAAGGGAAATCGTGTCAAAGTAGGAATCTTATAATGTGTTCTGAAATACTGTATTCTGTATTGATTTAGATGGGTTAGTCCTTGTTAATTACTCTGGAAAGTTAATGCTTTTCTAGAAAATAGCTCTAAAGGAACTGCATACATTTATTTTTTTTTTTTTGGATTTATATTTTTTTATTGATTCTCATACACTTTTCAGAATACAACAAAATATATCAATACAGAATCAATATTTATTTATTTATTTTTTAAGGAACTGCATACATATAAAATAAATAAACTGTAGGTATTTTCTTGCTGTCTTGACAAAACAACAGAATCACTCCAGTTAAATAATAATAATAATAATAATAATAATAATAATAATAATAATAATAATAATAATAATAATAATAATAAAACCCGTTGACTAGAAAAACTACATTCTCACAATTGATCGGTGTGTGTATAAATTTTTAGTCAATAATAAATATTATCCTCCATGTCTCATACAATATATAAACTTTAAATTGTACACAGTTAATAAAGGAAAGGCTAAAAGGTTGATCCCATGCTCAGGTTAATATCTGTGTAGAGATTAGGATGTATCTGTGCGAGTTTCCTTTGGTTCTCAGCCAGTAAATGGAGATGCTGCCGTGCGATGAACTAGCATTCCCACCTGGCATGAAGTGTTCTCAGGACAGATTCCAGATCCAACATGACCCTAAAGTGGTTACAAGATGAAGAGATGAATTAGTTAATGTTTACAACTAAATATGGGGCAAACTAATGATAGATTTTTACTTGTCAAAATAAGATCTGGGTCAAAAATTTACAGTTACAATCAAAATTATTCAACCCCCATTGCAAAACTAAAATTTCCTCTGGCACTGCACACCTGCACTGTGTGGAAGGCAAGATGGATTCATTAAAGTATCAGGAAATCCTAGGAGAAAACATCATGCCATCTGTGAGGAAGCTGAAGCTTTGGACCTTCCAACACGACAATGATCCCAAGCATACCTCAAATTCCACCAAGGCTTGGTTGCAGAAGAAGTACTGGAAGATTATACAGGGTCATCACAGTCAAGTGACTTGAACCCCATAGAAAATTCGTGGTTGGATTTGAAGAATGTGGTTGCAGCATGCAGACCCAAGAATATTACTGAACTGGAGGCCATTGATCATGAGGAAAGGGCTAAGATTCCTCAGGAACACTGCCAGAAGCTGGTGTCTGGATATGCATCTCTTTGCAGCAGGTCATAACAGTAAAAGGGTGCTCTACTAAGTACTAAAGATGCTTGCCATGAAGGGGTTGAATAATTTTGAAAAAGGAGAAGTCATTATAAGATGCATTTTCAGTTGAATTTGGAGGAAACCAGTTTTTGACAATAAATCTGATTTGCAATGGGGGTTGAATATTATTGATTGCAACTGTATTCTTATCTTTCGGTTCTGCGAACAAAGCCATCGCTTCAGGTCATGCTGACATCCAACAAAGCCAAAAGAAGCTAACATTACAACCTTGGGATATGAAAACAAAATGTTAGACCATTCTTGTTTGCCTCAAAGCATGAGAAACATAGAAGGACCCCTCCTCTACTGTACAAGAGAGTGCATGTTTGAAAATGTGAACTTGAAATGCTGACCTGGCTCGTCACATAATGGTGACACTCCTTACTGATACCCAGAGAAAAATTACAAGTGAAAGCACTTCTCATTCTGACAAGTTGAAACAGCACTGTTTGCTGGGATAGAGTTTCATAAAAACTCTCCATAAAGCTTACTTTTTTTATCGCATTAATGCCTTATATTACAGCAATGTCTTTACTTATGTAAGACCTGGCAAGAGGTGAATGAGTCATCATAAACTCTGCATGAATCGGAGTGTATTTCACCCATTCTTACATATTGATAACATATTAGTTGATTACACTGTTTTCAATAACCTAAGACTTTATTTCTCAGATTTGACATAATGTAACAATACATTCATTTTTTTCGACATCTAGTAACTGATTTTTTTCCATGAAACAGCAATGCTTTTGGTCTAAGTGGGTCTTGATTGGAATGATAATTGTCAAAGAGTTTGGCAGAATTGCTATAAATGACATGACAGACCCACTGCTAACCCACCCAGCTACTTCAACACTTCATTTTTGTGCAAGCTTTTTCATGCCAGTCTTGGCAAATTCGCAGTCCTGTAACCATTTGGCCATGGGGTTTGTTGTGAAAGTGTTGAAAGATAAGAGAAAGGTTTTACAGTCCCTGTGACTGAAAGGCAGCGCTTATATCACTGAAAACATTGATATCCAAATCAATCATGACTTGGATTATGAGGGGGAAAAGGACATAAAAAGCACAGCAATAGTCCAATATGCAAATAATAAAAAAAAAAAAACCCATGAAATTGTAGAATTTAACTGCACTAAAACTAAGGTTTTGCGTTTTTTCGATGAAAAAATGTCCAATGTTATCTATAAAATAGAATTTGATGAATTTAATGATTCTTTTTTCTTGCAACTTCATACAGCATTGTCAGCAGTTTTCCTCAAGAGTTCAATTCCTGTTGATAAGCTCTAGGTAATTTCTTTAAATGTACCTCATTAAGGCGTCTAATGACATTTTTATAAGTCTCCAATTCTCTGTAAATTATGAGTCAGAAGAATCAGATATTTTGAAACCTAAAACGGAATATATTGAGCATTCGCAAAGATGGAAGAGGATGTAAAATATCTTTAGTGGATATAGGGAGTCTTTAGGGATATTATTACCAATAATACAAACAATCATTCTGAAATGAAAAAAAAAAAAAAAATA
>JAFFST010003378.1:2693-13460 GCA_022414735.1 Noturus placidus | reverse complement strand
TGGAGCTCTTTGGCGTCAACTCAACTCGCCATGTTTGGTGGAGGAGGAATGCTGCCTATGACCCTAAGTACACCATCCCCACGGTCAAACATGGAGATGGAAACATTATGCTTTCGGGGTGTTTTTCTGCTAAGTGGATAGGACAACTTCACTGCATCAAAACGACGATGGACGGGGCCATGTACCGTCAAATCTTGGGTGAGAACCTCCTTCCCTCAGCGAGGGCATTGAAAATTAAAAGTAATTACTAAGTCATTACCAAGTACTAAGTCATGTTTTGCAGCTGAGTCAAATACATATTTCCCTCAATAACATGCAAATCAATTTATAACATTTTTTACATGTGTTTTTTTGTTGTTATTCTGTCTCTCACTGTTCAAATAATCCTACCATTAAAATTAAAGACTGATCATTTCTTTGTTAGTGGGCAAACGTACAAAATCAGCAGGGGATCAAAAATTTTTTTTCCCCACTGTATGACCGCACCATCCAGGCCAACATGTGGCTTGTAAACAAACTGCAAGGGGTCCAGAAAAGAGCTGACTTGAGGTCTTATATGGAACAGCATCAGTCTCTCCAGGACCTCCATTACATGTGAAGTGAGGAATATTGGTCTGTAATAGTTCAGGGTGGAGGGAGTTGTCTTCTTGGGAATAGAAGCCAGACAGGATGTTTTCCATAGCTCTGGGACCATTTCCAGTTGAAGGCTCAGCTTGAAGAGGTGCTGGAGGACCCCGCACAGCTGGTTAACGCAGACCGTCAGTACTTAGCGAAGACCCTAAGTACGAAGTAGTGAGAAATTACACTTAAGGAAAAGTGTAGATAATGTGTCAAATTTACTATTATTCAGTTAAATGTAGAAGTACCCCGCCAAAAAAGTGCTCTCAAGTGAAAGTCAAAAAGTTGCTACTTTTAAATGTATTCAAGTACTGAAAAGTAAAAAGTGATGAAATTAAGTTAGTTATATTTTTATGTGAAAAGTCACTTTTATTACATTACATTTTGCCTGAAAACATCATTTAATCTCATTTAGTCTCATGCATAAATCTACGAAGTTTGTTAATGAATTAATCAGAAGTAAAATATCATGTAAATAACCAATATTCTCCATTAGCTTGGATTTGACTTATGGATATGTTAGCTACTGGAACTGATGCTAGTCTAACCTGGAATTATCAAGGATAACAAGCCAACGTAGCAAATTAGGGAAACTTACCAACATGCATTTTCAAATGAGATGTTAATGCTTTCTAGGGAGGAAAATGAGATGCCTCATTTTGGAGAAGTCTTTGCTCACTCCTAAGTCTTGTGGCTTATCTACACTCAAATACACACACATATAAATGTAGGGTTAACTACATTGTGTACCATTAGAATATCTAAGTAGATTATGAATTGGCATAATTCTCAGCATTGATGAATTTGGTTGGATGCTTTAAACTGAAATGTGAATAATATTCATAGGAGCTAATTCTATTGAGGATTTTACAGTCATTGGCTGGATGACGGAAGAAGTCAACACGGGACTTGCCATCAGTGATGGAACAATGAATTGTGAAGTATACCAGTGAATTCTAAAGGAAAATGTTAGGTCATTTATTCATGAACTGAATCTCAAAAGAAAGTGGGTCATGCAACAAAACAATGACCCTAAGCACACAAGTAAATAAAATGGAATAAAGTTAATGTTGTGGCAGAACCTGAAGCAAGTGGTTCATGTGAGGACCCACCAACATCCCAGAGCTGAATCTGTTCTGTAATGAGGAACGGGCCAAAATTCCTCCAGGCCGATGTGCAGGACTAATAAACAGTAACAGGGAATGTTTAGTTGCAGTTGTTGTTGCACAAGGAGGTCACACCAGATCCTGAACGCAAAGATATACATACTTTGCTACTCACAGATATGTAATATTGGATCATTCTCCTCAATAAATAAATAAGCATGTCTAATATTTTTGTCTCATTTGTTTAACTGTGTCCTTGCTGTCTTTTTTTAGGACTGTTAAAAATGTTTTTGGTCATATTTATGCAGACATATTTAATAAACTTTCAAGCCTCACTGTAAATAGCTTTATTATATATTATATATTACATTTTATGGGTATGGAAGCCACCCATAAAATATGAAACAAGTGTAACATCCAAAAGAGTTGGCATATAACACAAAACATGAAATGATCAGGGGGGGAAAAAGCGTTTTCTTGTACCAGGAAAATGAAAGTATCACTATTATGACTCTGAGGGTGTGTTCTACACTTGTCTCAGGTGTCACCGCTGGCCTCTTTATAAAAGAGCATAATCTGAAGAGGTGAGCAGACTCCTGGAGACCGGCTGTAATCTCTGTTAATTCCCTACATTGTCTCAGGTAAATATATCATGAATATATCGTCGCAGCATTACAATTATAGCAGAATATCATCAATTCCCATCTAAGGGTTTTTAATAATTCTTTGTGCTTGTGTTTATTGCTAATGATTAATTGCATGTGAGTTTTTAGTGCTATCAGTGTAAACTTATGAAAATGCATTTGTTTACTTAAATAGTAAAAACAAATATGATAAATGTAATGAACAGTTAGATTTCGCAAAGTTTGTATTTAACGAAATGGTGCCTTGATAAGAAATGTAAATAGGGTCACACTTGTTACTGGGAATGAACTTTGGACTTTGAAATCACAAAATCTGAGTACTCTGTATATATGTTGATGTTGTGTTATTATATACAGTGCATATGTATACACGTTATTGAACCCCCCCCCCCCCCCCCCCGTGTGTTTTGGCAGAGAGACCTCACCTTGAGCCATGCGATTCAGCGTGTTTTTTTTCCTCCTGTTCCTCAGTATCCTCTACTTCAGCCTGGCACAAGGTAATTGCCATGTGTCCTGTTTATTACATAAATCGTTTATGGCACTAACAAACGGCTCACCTCTTCTTTATATGACTTTCATATACATTAAAAAAATCTCGTGTGCAACTGGTTTATGTTTATTTCCTTTAGTAAATATCTGCAGGATTTACTTTTTTTGAGATTACAAATTTCTTCTTGAGTTTACTAGATCTCTTGTTCATTTAGTCAACACAGCTGGTGTTGCTGGAAGTACTCTGAAGACAGATGTTCGATTTCATAGCTACTTGAGTGTGTTTGTAAATGAAACATTCCTACTCAGTGATAAGCAGCACCTGCTACACGCTATGATCATAGTTTCATTTCTAACACTTCATTTGAATCTTTTTCTTCAAAGGAAAATGGGATAATAACGTACTTGATGTTCAGTTGTGATCTTTTATAGACTGGGAGAGTATTGTTTGTTTCTGATTGCATCTGTTTTGCTGCAATCAGACTGTTCTTGTACTGTTCTACTGCAGAATATCAAGATACCGAATGAGTCTTTTTTATCTGAAAACAATCCGAAAGTTGATCTTCCTTGACGTCAACACCATAACAAATTCACAGAATCACTGTGCTGTTCTTAACATGCTAGTAATCATGTGTGTGTGTGTGTGTGTGTGTGTGTGTGTGTGTGTGTGTCTTGCTGTAGGCTCGTATGAGGACTGCTGCCTTTCCTATGTAAAGGAGATTAAACCAGCCACCAAGAAAAAAGTGGATTATTACAGAAGACAGGAGCAGGATGGAGGATGTAATCTTCCTGCAATAGTGTGAGTTACAGAGTAATGTCATATACAGTAATGTAAAAATACCCAGACATGAGTATGCACAATTTGGTACTCAATATTATTAAAGGAAAATGATTAATGGCAACAAAAGAATAAAAATTTGAACCAAATGGAGAGTTAACAATGCCAATGGTGTTTATTTCCTCGACAGGTTCAAGCTGAGGCGAGGTCGGCTCGTTTGCGCTAGACCAGGGGAGAAATGGGTGCAGGACCTCATAATACAGGTCGACAAAAGGCGGAAAGAAAAGCCATCAAATAGACGGTAAGAGAATGGGTTTAGAGGCTCATGAAGGGATTTAGGCTTGATATGTGATGATAAATTTTCCCACATTTCAAAAGATACATGAATATAATCAGTCAAGCATTTCATTTCACATTAATTGTAACCTGTTTTCTTTCATTCTCTACAGCAATAAACATAGTAAGCACTGGCACTGAGAACCTAAAAGCTCTAGAAAGACTTCTGTGTCCAGTTTGTGATCCAACAATTGTGGTTCCACCCACTGTCATCGATGAGCTTTGGTGTGCTGGCTCTCCCTGAATCCATTTTAGCCAGGACGCAATGGTCTTTTCAGTACTTCCTGTATGTTGCTGCTATTACCATCCTATACTTACCTTCCTTAATGTTTTTTTCCCTATTGCCTATGGCTCAGTGCACAGGTCCGGTCATGCATGTGCGAGAAGGAAGGATACGACCTTTTTAAATGAATGATAAAAAGCATCTCTAAATCGTATTTTTAGGGCAAGTGCGTTCACAACACAACACAGAGTTTATACATACTTTATAATCCATACTATAATCGAAATGTCGGTGGAACCGTTTTGCAGTCTGACCAAATATTCTGCCATTTCCTTGTGAGAATATAGCGTGTCTCACATAAAGTTAAACATGTTGAACTTATGTGTATATTGCATATTGTGTGACGTTTAAATAAACATAATCTACATTTATTCAGTTCATACATTTTATTTACTTTGAATGTATTTTTGTCCATGATTAGCTATGTAATACTTTACCATTTGTTTAATTTTCAAAGATTATCTATGGGAAGTAGCTACTTCAAGGTAATAAAGTAAAAAGGAAATGACTTTTACTATTAGTTTAGAGTTCGGTTAGAGTTTCTGAAAAAATATGATTGTCACATTTATTACTTCTGGTACTTTCACTTTTAACAATCTACTGTTTGAAAACTTTTTTTTTGTATTGTAACAATAATTGTGTAAATGTTTGACTATTGTTGAGTCACAGTTAATTTGCTATGAGATATTCTTTTGTGGCTATCACTGCTGCTCTTCTGATAAAGTATTTTACTATTGCTAGTCAATAATTGCAATCATAATACTATCAGTGTGTGACCTTTTGTTGACAGTTATCATGTGTGGCTGAAGAAATATATCTTAGACATGTTAGAACTTTATCAGCCGTTTTATGTGAAATTCCTGAGAGAGGCTAAGACGTAAAGATCCACTCTATGTATGTAATATATTGTACTAATATATATATATATATATATATATATATATATATATATATATATATATATATATATATATATATCATCTCATTAGTGAAAATGTGATGTTTATAGTGATGAATATATAAATAGCTAAATGTACAAGCTTATGTGATTATGGGTATGTCTGAGTCTGAGATGCTAACCCAACAAACTGATTATTACCACGGCTGACAGTATGTGGGCGTGAAAAAGAAAGTGTATCTAACCTGCATATCTAGGTGTGACTCAATATGCTGACTTGTATGCCCTAAGCAGCAAATAAAAAGCTCAAAGTCCATCTTAGAAGAAATGTTTATTGCTACAACTTCAAAGACCTGAAGAGATATGTACTGCTAGTCCTAAAGAATCAATACAATATCATGGTCATAGGTGTTATTTATTTCTTTTCCTTCACTGACATGAAACAACCATTGTTAAGAATTAAAATCAAATTAATGAGACATACATTCCAGGGTTAGCTGTATACCTAAAACAGGCCAGGCTGATAAAGGTATACTTACACTAACCAGGAAATGAAAAAATATAACCAGAGAAATTGAACTCCCTAAACAAATAAAAACAGTAAGAAAGAATAAAGAAAGCAGCAGTACTGACTATCTTCATCTAGGTCAGTTATTCAAAATACATATCGCTAGTTACATACAGGGGCGCACGGTGGCTTAGTGGTTAGCACGTCCGCCTCACACCTCCAGGGTCCGGGGTTCGAGTCCCGCCAGGGCCATATGTGTGCGGAGTTTGCATGTTCTCCCCGTGTGTCGGGGGTTTCCTCCGGGTACTCCGGTTTCCTCCCCCAGTCCAAAGACATGCATGTTAGGCTGTATGAGTGTGTGTGTGGTTGTGCCCTGTGATGGACTGGCACCCTGTCCAGGGTGTACCCCGCCTTGTGCCCGATGCTCCCTGGGATAGGCTCCAGGTTCCCCCGTGACCCTGAAATGGAGTAAGCGGTTGAAGATGGATGGATAGTTACATACAGTTGAGGTGAACAGTTTAAATATACCTAGGCTAAAGTCATTCAAACTCAATCTTTCACAACTCCACATATTTCATGCTAGCACACATTTCCTGTGTTAAGTCAGCTAGGGAATCTAGTTTATTTCATTAAGAGGTCATTTCAGAATAATAGCTAAGAAACTGATTTCTTTCAGCTTTTATTTACTAGATCAGTGGGTCAAAAGTTTACATACAATTTGTTAGTATTTGCTGGCACTGCCTTTTAATTGCTTGAACTTGAATCAAGTGCATGGGGTAGCCTGCCACGAGCTTTTCACAATACTTAGCTATTCCTCCTGAAATAACTAGCAATACTCGGTCAGGTTTGTGAGCGTCCTTGACACATTTTAAGTTCAGATCACAAATTTTCTATTTGGGCCAGGGCTTTGTGATGGCCACATCGATACTTATACTTTGTCTTTCATTTCACGTTTGTGTTTTTGCTAGAAGACCCAGCTGTGACCAAGGTTTAACTTTCTGGCTGGTGTTTTGGGGTGTTGCTTTAATATTTAAAGATAATCCTACGTTCTCATGATGCCACCTATTTTCGGGAAGTGCACCGGTCCTTTTTCCAGCAAAACACTGCACAACATTATGCTGCCACCCCTATGCTTCACGGTTGGGATGCATGGTAACATGAAATATGTGGAGGTGTGAAAAACTAAGATGAAACCTTCGTCTAGGTGTATGTAAACTTTTGGCCTCAACTGTATGTAACTGCAGTTCTTTGAACAAATAACCGCCAGGGGCAGTGATAATTACCTGGATACCTTCTTTTATTCATGTACATGCATGCTGAGACCACACAACAAAGTCGGTAAGTGACATATGACGCAGTACTTGCAATAAATTTTGTTTTTATTCTGACATCTTTCCCAGGGATTTTCTCTCAGGGGCAACTCTGGATTTGAAAGACAAGAAAGTCTGTTTGTTATCTTGGGTTCATAGGACCATAGTTAAATAAGTAGTTAGCATTCTGTTCTGCCCCTCCTGAAAACCAAAGGTTTAAATAGTCACTTCAGAAATGTATGCCTCAATGTCATGAGGTACCGAGACACTAACTGAAAAGGTGTTTGGAGATGACCGCCACACTGTTTTAATGTGTGTTAACCGTTTCAATTAATACCAAGAAAGGTACCAAATCAACAGCGCTGCTATATCTCTCCATTCATTTGGGACATCAAATCTGCTTACGGAGGAAGCCATCAAAGTGTTCTGATCACCAGGTACAGCATATGTCAAGGTCTTGCTGGCCATAAGTCCCTGAACAGTATTCTGTGGCTTAGCTGAATTCTGTGTAACATTGAAAGAATCAGTAGTAGAGGAAGACAGAAATATAGTAGATAGTAAGGACAGTCGTGGCCCAGTGCATCCTCTCCTAGTGGACTGTCCAGCTCCACAGAACAACACATGATATCTCTGAGGCAGTAAGAAAATCTGTTATAGGAAAATAATCTTCAGGGTGGTAATGACATCTCACACACTGTTAATTTATATCTGTCCAGATGCAGAGTTTTATGATAGAGTCACAGATGCTACCCTGGAAAACTAATAGCATGTATAGAGATAAACTGTGATAAAAAAAAATAACAAAAAAATAACATTTAATAAAAAAGATAAAAAAAAGATAAAAAAATAACATTTTTCCTCGGTTTCTTCAGCATTTTTCAGCACTATAACATATATAAAATACTTTACAGCCTTATCAAGACATGTTGGGGACACATCCTCAGTGTTGCTAGTGTAAGATACATGTCTGATATATTTACACAAGTTAGAGAAAGTATGGTAAAAACCCTTTTCTATACACTGAATGTATGCACACCCAACCTGTACTGGTCTAGTTTAATCCCTTATTATTCCCGAAGTGCAATCATGTGTCTCATAAAGTGTGTGAGCCAAACCTTATTATTCTATAAGCTTGTCTTCATGTGTAACGCAATACAAAAGACAAGTAATATCATTTGTTTTAGAGGACATGGGAAATCAGTATGTTACACATACCCAAGATTATACTGTCATTGCATTTGGACTTGATTCAAAGTTCAAGATCAAGAAACTGTTTACAACCAATCCCATGCTTAATGGCTATGTGGCTCTCATTTTTATGCTCAATTGAGTGTGTATATACACACAGCCGACTTCTATCGCAGTTTCCAGCAGTGAGCACGCCTGAGCATGGAGCTCATAGTTTTGGGGAGTAGGTAATTTGACAAGGTTCCATCTCTTTTTCACTTCCCGGATGGAGAGTGGCGGCAGCCAAGGCATGTTAGCTTAGATAGTATCTCAGCACGGCACACTTTCAGACTTGGCTTCCTCAGTGATTAATGCCTTCCAGTTCCTACCAGTTGCTCACAAAAATATCTTGGGGGCAAACATGTGATTCAACTGTGAAAATTACAGTTACTGCACCTAATATCAAACTTGGTAGTCAGGACGTATGTTTTAGCATTTCATTCAGTAAGGGTTAAGTTGAGGACATGGCCTTTCCTGACAGCCTAATCACATTTACATATTTAAATGTTTACTTTGGGCCAAAGCATCTGCCAAATGGTTATATTAATACACGCTGACAAGTATTCTAAACCAATCAATTCATTTTGCATTTGTTTCCTCTAATAAAGCTATTGAAAACCTATCCATGGGCGAGATAAATGTTAGCATTTTACTGCTTATTCATTCATCTAAATGACATAACAAAAGACTGACTTCCTATGTTAAATTTGAGATCATATTCAGAGACTGTGCATTCATGGAAAGCTACACATTTTTTTTTTACTGCCAACTCAATGAAATGCTTCTATTGTATAGGAGCAGTCACATGGATGACAACTGATGACAAACATTTTAGATTTCAAAACATTTCCAGCACAAAATGAAATGCTACAGAATTTTTTTTTTGCATGTCAGTAAAGAAAGCAGCACATTATAAACCACTTTTCAGACAAAAAAAAAAACATAAGGAAACCTACTGCATTTTGCTGCAAAAATAAGAAGCGAGTGCTACAGTCAAAGTCTCCAGAAGAACCGTGACTGGTTCTGCAACATGATCAATAAATCTTACAGTCTCCTTATAAAACTACATAAACGGTACCTTTGTTCGTTTTTGTTTTTTTTTTTTTTAAGAAAAGGGTCATCACACCAAATATTGAGTTTGTTTAATTTATTAAAGAGCCACTCACAGATATGTAATATTGTATCATTCTCCTACTACTGATCTTTATAGTATTTTTATTAGTGTAGAAAATTTTAATTTCATTATTTCTGAAGGCATCTTTGCTCTACAGTATTTCTTTGCATGTGCCTTTGACTTTTGCAGTGCTGAATGTAAATGTAATAAATGTAAAATAAATGTAAAAATAAATGACTCAAATGTACTGTCTAGTGTTAAATTTACATACACATTTCTTTAATTTGTTCCCTGTATCCTATCATAGTTTTGTCCTATTAAATGTAACCCCTTTTCTGATACCTATGCTCAGTCCCCATACAGTATATTTACATTTTCACAGTGAGGTCTGTTTTGGATAGTAACCAGTGATTTTATGTCTGACATTACATCATGTTTGAGCAAAAATATGTATGTCTGTGTGTCTGCATATGTGTTTTTTTATTAACTGCCATCACAAAGTTGATTTTAACAGTGCTGGTGAAATAACTATGTTATCTGTATTCTTCTAACTGAACTTGGAATGATATATGTGATCATTTTACATTAAATCATGATGTCTAAATTTGTTTATCATGTAAATGTAACTTACTTAAGAAATAGTCTTACCTTACATATGTGATAATCTTACCTTTAATAAAGTAATCGTCAGGTTACATTTAAACGTAGTCATCTTGACGTCCTGATGATCAACTATCTAATTACTCCATAGTATAATCTGATCACTGCCCCTCACCCCACTCCCATTCAATTTTGTTATGAACATGATTTCATTCCAAATACAGTAAAGTAATAAAAGGTAAGAAATCGGGAAATAATCCAATGTTTCATGAGGCACAAATACTACATAAATGGAAAAAAAAAACCCAAACACAAATCCACACACGCACTCTACAGTTCCAAAACAGATGTACCAAGATTAGCAAAACTGACCATAGCTTGTTCATAATGTATGCTGTCAGTTTTTAACAAGAAGTATTAATAGAATTTGTGAAACAATTTTCTGCATTTCTGGTACAGAACATGTTTTCATTTAAACATTAACTGACATATAGAACATATATTCAGACTATAGAAAACATATATAGCAAACATTACTGCAAATTGTAAAATTAAAATTATATAACCACTTAAACTTCCAACCTAAGGCCTTTATTTATTACTTACTTTATAGCATATACAGTGGTGTGAAAAAGTGTTTGCCCCCTTCCTCATTTCCTGTTCCTTTGCATGTTTGTCACACTTAAGTGTTTCGGAACATCAAACCAATTTAAACAATAGTCAAGGACAACACAAGTAAACACAAAATGCAATTTGTAAATGAAGGTGTTTATTATTAAAGGTGGAAAAAAATCCAAACCATCATGGCCCTGTGTGAAAAAGTGATTGCCCCCTAAACCTAATAACTGGTTGGGCC